>BSBN01000108.1:6712500-7010000 GCA_027924645.1 Cunninghamia lanceolata
CGTTGGTACAGTTCGTTCAACTCCATGAGCTATGGAATGAAAAATGTCACACCTAGCACCTTTCCACTGCATCAAATTGAAGCATTTTGCAACAATGCGTTTGATTTTGGCACGGTCAAACAAAATGGAGTTGACCAAAAACGAGAGAGGTTATTATCGACGGACCCCACGTGCACCTGTAGGTCCAAACACAACATTCCCAGCTATCATGAATTCTGAGAACTGCTCCGTCAAAGTTTGACGCATTTTTGGTCTTAGGGATCTTAAGGGACTTTGCTGGTAGCCTCTTGCCCGGAACGACTGGGACGGTTGGCGCACGAAACGAGACCTCCATTGGAATTTACCCACCCACCCTGACGCGTTGGCGTAGTCTGTTCGACCCCACGAGCTATGGAATGAAAAATGTCACACCTAGCACCTTTCCATTGCATCAAATTGAAGCATTTTGCAACAATGCGTTTGATTTCAGCATGGTCAAACGGAATGGAGTTGACCAAAAACGAGAGAGGTTATTGTTGACGAACCCCACGTGCACTTGTAGGTCCAAACACAACATTCCCAGCTGTCATGAATTCTGAGAACTGCTCCGTCAAAGTTTGGTGCATTTTTGGTCTCAGGGATCTTAAGGGACTTTGCCGGTAGCCTCTTGCCCGGAACGACTGGGACTCTTGGTGCACAAAATGAGACCTCCATTGGCATTTACCCACCCACCCCGACGCGTTGGCGCAGTCCATTTGACCCCACGAGCTATGGAATGAAAAATGTCACACCCAGCACGTTTCCACTACATCAAATTCAAGCATTTTGCAACAATGCATTTGATTTCGACACGGTCAAACAGAATGGAGTTGACCAAAAATGAGAGAGGTTATTATTGATGGACCCCACGTGCACCTATAGGTCCAAATGCAACATTCCTAGCTATCACAAATTCTGAGAACTGTTCCGTCAAAGTTTGGCGCATTTTTGGTCTCAGGGATCTTAAGGGACTTTGTCGGTAGCCTCTTGCCCGGAAGGACTGGGACGCTTGGCGCACGAAATGAGACCTCCAATAGCATTTACCCGCCCACCCCGATGCGTTGGTGCAGTTCGTTCGACCCCACGAGCTATGGAATGAAAAATGTCACACCTAGCACCTTTCCACTGCATCAAATTGAAGCATTTTGCAACAATACATTTGATTTCGGCACGGTCAAACGGAATGGAGTTGACCAAAAATGAGAGATTTTATTGTCGACAGATCCCACGTGCACTTGTAGGTCGAAACACAACATTCCCAGCTATCACAAATTCTGAGAACTGCTCTGTCAAAGTTTGGCGCATTTTTGGTCTCAGGGATCTTAAGGGACTTTGCCGGTAGCCTCTTGCCCGGAATGACTGGGACACTTAGCGCATGAAACAAGACCTCCACTGGCATTTACCCGCCCACCCCGATGTGTTGGCGTAGTCCGTTTGACCCCATGATGAGCAAAACAAAAAATATGGCACCTAGCAGGTTTTGCTCTTACAGAACAATGTATCGGCAAAGACCCTAGTTTTCATAAGGGGAGACATGTGATTTTAAGAGGTTTTGGGAATGTGACTTTATCCTTCCACTCCTTATCCAATGACGAGTTTATTCACAGAGTTTGATGGCTTTTATGAGCATATACATGATGTTGTTTTAGGATAGTCATAAGGGCAGTTTTTGGATAGCCATATGTATCTTTTTAAAAATCATAAAGGGCAAGTTGTACATGGACTGTGATAGTCCCAAAACTCATATAAATCATCCATTTTGGTGTTTGACAACCTTATAAATCCATTAGATCATTTATATAAACCCTAATGCAACTTATAAACCCTCTTTGTATAGTAATTTCATGAATGACTATCTTGTATGATTGTTTTGTGCATTTTAACAGCCTAATGAGGATTGTATGGTGTTGTCATATTCATGATTTTAACTTAATGCAGAGATAGGATCCAACTCAACATGATAGAGGCATCATTACAAATGGATTGAATTGCAATAGTCAGAGAGCCAACCTCCTATCAATTAGAGTTCAATGATAGTAAATAGAGAGGTACTTGACCATAAATAGGATTTACATACATACATACATACATACATATATGATCTCGTAGGCATCTAGGTTTCATACACAAATTGCAATAGTTGTAGAGCCAACCTCCTATCAACAAGAGTTGAATAATAGTAAATAGAGAGCTTCTCGGCCATAAATGGGATTTGCATACACACACACCCAACTGAAATAGTATCCTTATTGGGCTTATTGGCACCTCCCCCCAAGATGTAAGTTTTTTATGTTTATAATGTGCCCCCAGTGTCCTTATTGGCCTTATTGGCACCTAAAACACAAGAAAGTAGATTCCAGTAGCTTTCAATTACAATTTCTCTTAGGCCCTAACACATCCATACAGGGCTATACTAAACAAAGAAATAGTAGGAAAATAGTAAAATCTGCAAAAATAGAGTTTCTTGACATTAATTTCATTCAAACTTGTCTTCAATTCATCTTCAAAATGTTTTCACTACATCTCCAATGCCTTTTCCATGAAGGTTTATGCATATTTATACATGATTTGGGGGAAACTTGAGAAACCCTAAACCCCAAACCCCTAAACCCTAAACCCAAGTAACCATAAACCACTATCTCCCTATCTCTCCCCTATCTCCCTATCACCTTTGTCCCTCTACCTCTCAATCTCTCTCGCTATGTCTCTTGCCATGTCCCTCACTCTTTATCTCCCTATCTCTCCCCTCAGACTCCTCTATATCTCCCTATTGGTCTGATGCAGAGCACACAGTGGAAGCTCTCAAAACATGGTGAAATACCCATCAAAACCCATAGTTCAAATAGATTAAAGCTTAATCAGCTTTAAGAAACCTTCTCAAAGTCCCAAATAACATCAAATCATATATATTCTTCCTATCGGCAAGGTAAACACTATCGGCCAACTCAAAAATTCTTATACCGATTCTCCGATCACTCCACTTTCGACGAGCCTTTGAACCTTTCGCTGTGACATATATCCATCGGCCCAACTTTAAACTAGTCTTCCGATCTCCCATACCACCCATTTCTCACTCCACAACCTGTATTAACACATGATTAAACATAACCCCTAAACCCTAACCCCTAACTCCTAACCCCTATTTCCTAACCCTTAAACCCTAAACTTGAGAAACCATAAACCCCTAAATCCTAAACACTAAACCCAAGAAACCCTAAACCTCTATCTCTCTATCTCCCTATCTCACTATCTCCCCATCACTATCATTCCTCTACCTCTCAATCTCTCCCCCTATGCTTTGGCCATGTCCCTCACTCTATATCTCCCTAATTGTCCTCTCTCTCTAGACACTAAACCCTAAACCTCTAAACCTTAACCCCTAAACCATAAACCCTAAACCCTCAATAATGCCCTTAAACCTTAACCCCGAACCCCTAAACCCTAAACCCTAAATGCAAGCAACCCTAAACCCTATCTCCTATCTCTCCCTTATCTCCCTATCTCTATCATCGAGCTCTACCTCTCAATCCTTCTCCCTATTTCTCTGGACATCTCGCTCACTCTCTATCTCCTTATCTCTCCCCTTTGTCACCTCCATCTCTCCCTATCTGTCTCCTCTCTCTTTCTATCTAGCTATCTACAAAACTGAGAAACCCTAAACCCAGGTACACCCTAAATCCAATCAACTCTAAACCTATATCTCCCTATCTCTCCCCTATCTCCCTATCTCTATCATCCCTCTACCTCTCTTGATCTCTCTCCCTATGTCCGTGGCCATGTGCCTCACTCTCTATCTCCTTATCTCTCTCCTCGATCTCCTCTCTCTATCTCCCTATCATTCCTCTCTCTCTATAAACCCTAAATCCAAAGCCCTAAACCTCTAAACCTAACCCCTAACCCCTAAACAATTTAAATCCTAAACCCTAAATAATGCCCCGAAACCCTAACCCCTAACCCCTAAACCTGAGAAACCCTAAACCCTAAACCCAAGTAACCCTAAACCAATATCTCCCTATCTCTCCCCTATTTCCCTACCACCTATGTCCCTCTACCTCTCAATCTCTCTCCCTATGTCTCTGGCCATGTCCCTTACTGTTTTTCTCCCTATCTCTCCCCTCAGACTCCTCTATATCTCCCTATCATTCCTCTCTCTCTATAAACCCTAAATTCAAAACCTTAAACCTCTAAACCTAACCCCTAACCCCTAAACAATAAATCCTAAACCCTAAATTATAATGCCCCTAAACCCTAACCCCTAACCCCTAAACCTGAGAAACCCTAAACCCCAAACCCCTAAACCCTAAACCCAAGTAACCATAAACCACTATCTCCCTATCTCTCCCCTATCTCCCTATCACCTTTGTCCCTCTACCTCTCAATCTCTCTCGCTATGTCTCTTGCCATGTCCCTCACTCTTTATCTCCCTATCTCTCCCCTCGGACTCCTCTATATCTCCCTGTTGGTCCTTTATCTCTCTCTAAACTCTAAACCCTAGACCTCTAAACCTTAACCCCTAACCCCAAGACCCTAAATAATGCCCCTAAACCCAAGCAACCCTAAACCTCTATCTCCCTATCTCTATCATCCCTGTACCTCTCAATCTCTCTCTCTCTATGTCTTTGGACATCTCTCTCACTCTCTATCTCCCTATCTCTCCCCTCTGTCTCCTCTATCTCTCCCAAACTCTTTCAGTCCCCTCTCTATCTCTCTTTAAACTGTAAACCCTAAACCCCTAAACCCGAGCAACCCTAAACCTCTAAACCCTAAATAATTCCCCTAACCAACCTCTAAACCACTTCTCTATATAGGTGCAACTAATACCACTTTTTCATTGTTTTCCACATTTAATTATATTCTTTTCCATTTTCCAAGTCCTACATGTGTCCAAGTTGTATTGTTTGTCAAGTTTTTAGTCTAATTGCTAGTCCTAGCTCTCATGGTTATTAAAATGTTAGTATAGTTAGATTTATCCTTCGGTAACATTAATTTACACATTGTTGCACAAACAACCACACTGAAACATAAACTTACCTACTTAAGGTTAACCTTTAAGGTTCTTTCATAAATGGCGAGCTTAACAGATCCAACTAGTTCAATGTTCTTATAGTCCATGCTTACCCTTCCAAGAGAGTTCATGTCATGTTAACTTTGCATTATGTCCTAACATATCACATGAAGGACATCATCATCACAAGGAATAACAATGTCATGAAGGATTAACGAAGGTGTAGCTTCACCACATAAAGTATCATTCATAATTTTATCACTAGAGGGTAAGGGTATATCATGTGTATCCTTCTCAAACCATGTATCATGAATCAAATCATATGAAGGATTGGGTAAAGCAATTTAGGGCATGAAATCCAAAATGCCCCGAAACACATCCCCTGCTGCCCCACCATTCCTATCCCCAAAATATTGGAACATAGTCTAAAAGTGATTATTTCACATGATGAACAAAACTGAATATTTTATTATTGATTATTTGAGTAATTCATTAGTGATGATCCTTAGTGTTTAACAAATCCTTATGGATTAATGTGTAAAGAAGCTACCAATGTTAATTTGCCCTCCTCCTTCACTAGAAACGGTCTTTAAGGAGGTTCATATATTGATGGGAGATCCAAGATTTAAGAGGTATATTTTCAAAAAGACTAAAAAACCTTTTTCCCAAATTTTTCTAGAAAACGGATATCCGTTTTGAGAATGGATATCCGTTTCCAAAATGGATATCCGTTTCCAAAACGGATATCCGTTCTCAAAATGGATATCCATTTTGGTTTGGTATCCAAACCAAAACAGATATCCGTTTCAAAGTCAAACTTTGCCAAGTCGCGAATTTGGCTAAGTAAAAACGCGATTTTTTTCCTATTGCCACTGTTTGGCCCACAATGATCCTGCACATACCCATACCTTAGCTTGTTTTCATTCTTGTATATGTAATTTGAATTTTGTTATGGACATACTCACGTGTAATTTTCCAAAATGTAATTACATATGAGACAAAGGAAGTCATAAGTCAAATAGGACTCTTTTGTTTGAATAAGTCAAAGTAGTTAGGATTTTCCTATTTTTGCTCCAGGCTCCTCCCTATAAATAAAGAGGGCCTCTATTGTAGTTGATATCTTTTAATTATTGAAGCAAAACTCTACCAAATTGAAGAGCATTTGGAGACTTTGTGTTCAAATCGTAAATCATATTTTATCAAAGTGAATAGAAAAGCAAGCAATCGTTTAATCTTTGCATTGGAATAACTTGTGGTGTATTGGAAATTGTTCTTATGTCCTTTTCCTTATACTATCTTATCTATTTGATCAAATTATAGTGTGGGTTTGGATAATATGGGAGATATTCTAAAGTTAATTTTGGAGACTTTGTGCTGCAATAATTATCTTTGGGTTTGTGATTTTATGTTTTGGAGTAAAAGATATTGGAAAGACTTTGAGTTGCTGTTATCTTTTATGATCATGTGCTTTTATCATAGTGTTCGGTGAAGACTTTGGGTTGCACCTTATCCTATTCGGTTCTAAATTTTAAATCAGCAAAAAGGAGCAACAATAGACTTTGTGCTTTCATGAGTTTCTTGGTTATTTTGATTTGTATTGTGAAATTGCTATTTTAAATTGTAAACATCATTTCTGAAAAAAGAGAAATGGATGATATGGATTCACCCTGAAGATTAGTGTTAGAATAGAAAAGTTTGAAAGTTGTTAGAAAAGGGAACCTCCCCTTGCAGAGAGGAGAGAAATTTCTCATCATAGCTGTGGCGATATAACCATTTTGCCGTTAGTTAGCTAAACGACAAAATATTCACCCAACAGTTTTTTGGTGACTCCATTGGGGAAGAATGCGCAACTTCAAGCCTCACGCTTTGAGTTGAAGCATTTCATCCTCTTCCATTATTTTAAGTTGTTTCCAAATCTTTGTTGAGTACATTGCATTCTGGCAGACTCACAGTATACAAGAAGCAAGAGAGCTCAAGGTATTATTGATCCTGTATTTGAGTTAGTGTAGCAAAATAACTTTGGTCTTTTGCCTCCACAACCTCGCTTCAGCGAACTAGGAGTTTTCCTCCTACCAACGCCACGTCTCCAATACTAGGTGAAGCTTCTAGCTCCGGTACTAACAGAGTTCTGTCTGTTCGAATCCCTCAAAGGTTTGTCATCCTACCTTTCAATCAACGCATAATGGCAGCTCAAGGTCCATGGGGTAATACTTTTGGTCCTTTGAATTTAACACCTCCATTGCATGAACTACCTCGTAGTTCAAGGAAGAATTTCCCTAAATTCTATGGTGATGGGAAAGTCCATCCAGATGAACACATTGCCGCTTTTTGTATAGCTTGTGGTGTTCTTGGGGTGGAACATGAAGATGTAGCGGTACGACTTTTTGTAGAAACATTGCAAGGTGTTGCTGCAGAGTGGTTTTACCACCTTCAAGCTCAAACCATAACTAGTTGGAATACTCTCAAAACCAAGTTTGAAGCCAGGTTCAAGCCTATAGAAGATGCACATGCCTTGTTATCTCAGCTAACACAGATGAAGAAAGAGCCACATGAACCCATGCGAGATTTCATCGCCAAGTTCAATAAATTGACAAATAGGATTCCTAAAACTGCTCAACCAACGGCGGAGAATCTTAAATGTTTCTTCATCAATACTCAGCTTCCTAAGGTAAGCTTTCTATTAAGGCAGGCTGGGCCTACTGATCCTCCCATAGCTCAAATTTTGGCTACAGAGGTTGAAGATGATCTTATCCTTGCGGGTAAGATAAGAAGAGATTCGAATAGAAATAGAGGTCAGTCCTCTACTGATAATTCTTCCACAAGCACCACAGATCCTATGGTGCAAAAGTTAGCAAATGAGTTGCTAGCTTTGTAAAAGAAAATGTCCCAAGGTATGTCTACTCCTTCTTATAGGGACATACCAAGGAGGACGTTCCCCAACAATTCATATCAAGGCAATGCTACCAAAAATCAAGGGCAACATAATCATCGTCCGCCAACACAGGGGAAGCTCGCCATTGAAGCAGCGCTGGTCAACTCGGCTATTGGCTACTATGAAGCTAAACATGACAGTTCTTTCCAACCTGAGTT
Source organism: Cunninghamia lanceolata (assembly GCA_027924645.1). Lineage (NCBI taxonomy): Eukaryota > Viridiplantae > Streptophyta > Pinopsida > Cupressales > Cupressaceae > Cunninghamia > Cunninghamia lanceolata. The sequence continues at coordinate 6,720,614 of BSBN01000108.1, forward strand.
GGATCAGGAGAATGATGCTAATGTTTTTACAGAAGGAGAAGAAGAATTAGCTAGCGACTCTACCATTGGTTTTCTGAATTACCAAGATGAAGCTGAAAGAGAAGGAGAAGTAAATGATGGAGCATATGTTGTTTTTACCAGGTCCCAAAACCAATCAAATCAGAAAGTTGATAAAGGAAATACAAGAGAGGAACCTCAACTTGTGATCTCAATTGCCAAACGAGGAACTTTGTTGCCTTTTCAATCAAAGGACCCGGTTGTCAATAAACAAGTAAGTACATCTAACAATCCTGTTTCTTCTACTTCTGTTCCTCAGACCAGTACTACCCCGAATAAAACCCAGAATGATGGATTTCCTTCCTCTGTATCTAGTTCATTTCAGCTATTTGACATAACAGACCATGCTAGGAAAACCAAAATCTAGATGTCTGAGGTAGAGTATTTACAAGCGAATCCTGAACAGTTTGATAGGTTAGCTAAATATGTGAAAAATAAAGATGTCCCTACAGGGCAATATTCTTCTAAGATTGCTCATGACTCCTCAAAGAACAAATCCACCTAAAATAATCTTGTCACTACTCCCCTTGTTGCCCTAGGGAAAATAGAACCTTTCTATGTTTCTCTATTGGTCAATGGCCACAAGTTGAGCAATTGTATAATAGACTCCAGGGCTTCTGATAATGTCATGCCTGCCAAAGTAGCAGATGCCCTCGGTCTTACTTTGACCAAGACCTTTGGGAGATGTTTCTCAATGGAAAATAAGTAAGTGCCATTGTTGGGCCAAATCAAAGATGCCCAATTTGCATTTGCAGCCTTTCCAGATAAGAGGATCAAGATGACCGTCCTAGTGGCTGATGTTCCATCTTATGGCATTTTTCTTGGGTACAATTTTTGTAAAGATGTGGGTGGAGAATTAAACATCGACCTATCCGAGGCATACCTATTAAAGGTGTCATGCAAAAGCTGCTTCCTAAGAAAGAAGCAAAATATATCGTTACCCAAACTGAAAATCCAAAAGATCAAATTTTGTTTGAGTCTTCAGGAATGGGTGATTATTTCTTGTCTACTGAAGATACCTCTAGTTCACTAGATGAGATTTTAGATATAGAATCAAAAGATACTTCTAGTAAATTAGATGAAAGCATAATGATGCCAGATTCTTCTCTTTTTGATGAAGAAGAATCTACTGGTAACAGAAACATCACAGTGAAAAATCCAAATGACGTTTGGGTTTTAAAATTTGATGGCAGTTGTTCTTTCACCGAATCTGGAGCCAGAGTTGTTTTGATATCTCCATAAGGTGATATCTTTCCTTTCTCTTATAAGCTACAGTTTGACAATACCAATAACACTGTTGAATACAAGTCATTGTTACTTGGAATGGAGGCTACTCGTGTTAGAGGTATTAAAAATCTTCATGCTCAGGGTGATGCTGAACTTGTTGTTTGTCAAGTGAGAAATCTATATCAGACCAAAAATGAAAGGCTAAGATATTACCGTAATTGTGTCTGGGATTGCATTAAAGGTTTTGATGCATTTGACATCTCAACAGCACCGAGAGAGTTTAATGATCGTGTTGATTTGCTGGCTGTCTCTGCCACCCTTATGGTTCCCCATAAGGACTTCAAAGGTAACAAGTACACAATTGAGTTGGTTTTCTAACCCAGTGTGCCAGATAATGCTAACCATTGGCAAGTCTTTAATGGTGACAATCAAATCATTGCTTTCTTGGAGAAGACATATAACTTTGATGAACTCTATTTTGAAGGTAGTGATTCTCTGCCACGTGAATATATTTCTAAAATAGATTCATAAACTGGTGAGGAGATTCTTCAACTAAAAGGGAATAAGATTCCTAAAGGTTTGGTTTCTTTAGAAAAGTTATTTGATAAGCATGATAGATATATCAAAAAGCAGTAACAACTTGGTTCAAGTTCATCCATGGAATTCAAACAAGTAAATTTGAGTTCTGAAGTAGATCCCAAAATGGTTAACATTGGTAAGTGTTGCACTGCTGATGAGAAATTCAAATTCACTACACTTCTTTTCCATTACATTGATGTTCTGGCATATTCATATGATGATCTGAAGTCTTTTAGACCTAAGGAGATTCAGCATGAGATTCCTCTCAAGGTTGGATCATTGCCTCACAAGCAAAAGCAGAGGCAGTATAATCCCAAGATCTCAAGTACTATTCTATCTAAAATCTAGAAAATGTTGAATGCAAGGATAATTTTTCCTATCCATCATTCTACTTGGATTGCGAATATTGTTCCTGTGAGAAAGAAGAATGGAGAAATCCATATATGTGTTGACTCAAAAAATCTCAACCAGTCTTCTTTAAAAGATAACTACCCTTTACCTATTATGGACCAAGTGTTGAAAATGGTAACTGGTTCAGAGATGCTGTCTATGTTAGACAGTTTTTCAGGCTATAATCAAGTAGAGGTCCGCAAAGTAGATCAATACAAGACTGCTTTTACAACACCTTGGGGCACATTTCCATACTGCAGGATACCGTTTGGTTTGATCAATGCTGACGCAACTTTCTAGAGAGCAATGAGCGTCACTTTTAGAGATGAGATGGGGAAATTCATTGTGGTGTACCTTGATGACTTGACTATTTTCTCTAAACAACATCGAGATCATGCCTACCATTTGTGACAGGTTTTGGAACAGTGTCGTCAAAATGGTATTTCTCTTAATCTTAAGAAATTAGTTTTTGGGGTTACGGAGGGTAAGCTTCTTGGTCACATTATGTTTTGAGAAGGTACTAAGATTGACTCAGAAAGAGTCAAGTCTATCCAGAGTCTTACTTTGCCTGCTAGTAAGACTACAGTTCATTCTTTCTTCGGAAAGGTGAATTTTCTGCGGAGGTTCATTCTGGAATTCGCAGAGAAAACCTGTCACATTGTCAACATGATGAAGGGTAAGACTACTTTCCATTGGAGTGTGGAAGGTAAAGCAGCATTTGAGGACACTAAGAGAGCCATAGCTCATGCTCTGGTTCTGGTTTGTCCTAATTATACCAAGGACTTGATAATGTACAGTTATGCCTCTAAGCATACACTTTCAACCATTCTTATTCAGCAAAATGAAGGTGTGGAATCTCCTATTTCGTTTATGAGTTGTCCTCTGAAGGCTCATGAATTGAAATACACAAATATGGAGAAACATGCTTATGTCGTGGTCAAGGTAGTGAAGCATTTCTGGTTTTATATTTTAAATTCACATACTGTTGTTTTGGTGTCGGATACAACAATGAAATCTATCCTAACGTAACAAGAGTTTGGGACCAAAAGAGGCAATTGGATTTCCAAGATTCAAGAGTTTGATCTTGATATCAAACCTACCAATCTTGTGCGTGATAGAGGTCTGTGCCAGCTGATTGCTGACAATATCCCAAAAGAAATAGGTGATGATGAAGAAGAAGTTGAGGATATGCCAACTGTTCTCTTTGTTAATACTACAGATGAGTGGTATTCTAATATTGCTCATTTTCATACCTATGGTGATTGTCCTTCTCATCTATCCTATAAGGAGAAGTGAACTATCAAATTGAAGGCTACGAACTATGTCTTATGGGATAATGGTTTGTATAAAAGAAGCCTTGATGGAGTTTTTCTCCGTTGTGTGGATAAAGCACAACAAAGCAGACTTCTAGAGTCTTTTCACATTTTGGCTTGTGGAGGACATTTTTCTGCACCTGTGACGGCTCATAAAAATTTGCAGGCTAGGTACTATTGGCCCACATTATTTTAGGATGCGTACAACTAGGTATGTAGATGTGAGTTATGTCAGCAGTTTGTTGGAAGGCCTAAGTTGGCTGCACTACCTCTCAAACCAGTTGTAATTGAAGAACCTTTTCAGCAATGGGACATTGACTTCATTGGTGTTGTGAACCCACTGTCGAGTGCGGGACACAATTTTGTTCTCATTGCAATTGATTACTTCACCAAGTGGGTGGAGGCCATTCTAGTTAAGCATGCTACTTCTGAAGTGGTATGTAGTTTTCTTAAGGAAAAATATTATTTCCCAGTTTGGAGTTCCAAACAAAATTGTAGCAGATAATGCTACATGTTTCTCTTCCAACGAGATCACTAGTTTTTTCTATGAACATGGGATCATCCTTTCTCATTCTTCAGACTATTATCCGCAAGGAAATGGTCAGGCGGAATCTAGTAACAAAAATCTGGTTACCATTATCAAGAAACTGGTTGAAGATAATCAGAGAACTTGGCATAAAGTGTTGTTTGATGCTTTATGGGCAGATAGGATTACCCCTAAGAGGGCAATAGGTATGTCACCATTTTAGCTTCTATATGGTCTGAATGCAAAGATACCTATTACTTTGGAATTACCAGGATTGAAATTGGCAAAGGTAGTAGAAGATAGAACTTTTGAAAGTTCTATTGACAAAAGGATAATGTACCTCACTGAACTTGAAGAACAATGGGTTATGGTAGCAAACTGTATTGCTAAACATCAAAGTCAGGTAAAGAAGCTTTTTGACAAGAAGCAAAGGCCCGTGAGTTTCAAATTGGAGATCAAGTCTTGTTATGGGACAAGAGGAGAGAACCAAAAGGAATGCATGGGAAGTTTGATTCCCTATGGAGAGGCCCGTTTGTCATTCATCAAATTTCTGGTGAAAATAGCTTCTTGCTGGAGTATCTTGATGGAACACCATTGTTGCTGCCTCACAGTGGACAACATCTGAAGCACTTCAATCCTTGAAGTATCAGATAAGTTCATTTGTACATTTGTATATTATTTATGTTTTTATTTTTTGTTTTTGTTTAGTCTTTCGTGTCTTTTCTTTTTGGTAGCTTGACTCTATGGCCCAATGGCATGGATGAAGACACTTAGAGACTAGATTCTACTCCCTTTGATCATTTCAAAGAATGATCGAAGGAAGTTCCCCAGTTAGAGCCAACTGTTCTCAAAATCAGCTACGCTCATTTTTGTAGACAACCCCTACGAAACTTGTCTGTTTCATAGCCAACACTCTAAGCTTGCAAATTGAGACAAGTTCTCTTGGCCTTGTACGAAGTCATTTGAAACCATAGAATAGCTTGTGACATTCCCCTAGAACGGTTCCTCGAGATTTGTGAAAATCAACCAGGTTGTAAGCTTGTCAAAATATCAATTTTGACTATTTTGGGGTGTTAGATATTTTTTATGTTTTTACATGCAATAGCGGTTAAATCCACGGCTCTTACATGTATATTGTTATTTTTATGTGCACTAGCAGACAAAACAATCGCTTGAGCATATTCTTATGTCATTATTGATTAACATGCACTAGCAGTCCAATACACCTCTCATGCATGTTGTTTCATTAATATGTAATGGCGGCCTTTTTCCCCGCTTAGGCATATTGATACGCTTGATATGCATTGTCGGTCGATTTCGCTGCTCTAGCAGATCTTGGCAGATCAACTTAACTAGACTGCCATTAATGGCACTCGTGCCATCATTAACACCTTCTTTTGAACCTTTTTAATATGTAAAGTGGCTTTATTTGGTTTGTTTCTCTTTCTTAAACTTTTTAACCAACTAATAAGCTCTTCCTAAGATCGCTTAATTGCTCTGATTTCAGATTTGATTTGATTTTAGCCTCCGTGTTTGCACTCAGGGTTTTTTGGGTCGGCTTTTCTAGGTAAGCCCTTATTTTTCATTTTTCTTTCATTTTTCTAGGGTTTCCCTATCTGTTATGGAATATTAGTTTACATTTCCTGTAAAAATTATTGTTGCATTTAATTCTTTTATGTTTCATTGTTTGTTTAGTTTTTACTCTGAGTCATTTTTCTTTAAAACCCTAGGTTTTCTTTTATTGGTGAAAACCGTTGATCCAGTCTAAATTAAAACCTAGGTTTTTATTAGATTTTTGTGTTTCTTTGAAAACTTAGTTCCAGAGCTTGATTTGGGATCAATGCATTGTCAGTTTATTTCAAACGACTATGTTTTGATTCTGTTAAGTTTTTCATTAGTTGTATCAGCGGGTGTGTTTGTTGTTCTCATCTTTTTGTTTATTTACCTGATATGCATCAGCGGTCAAAACCACTGCCTATGCACTTTATCTCTTAGTCGAATTTCCTATATGCAGGGGCGGTTAAAACTGCTGGCCCTACATGGAAATGAAGCTTTTCCCACAACATGCATAAGCGGTCGATTTGACCGATTTCACACCTGAACATGAACTTCGCAATGTGTGTAAGCAGGTATTTCCACCACTTAGACATGTGTGCAAGCTTGTTCTTTTTCTACCCTCATGTAAGGGCAGTCAAATTGACCGCCGCTACATCAAGAACATTATTTACCTCATACATGCAAAGGCGACCCTTTTTGCCGACCGTGCATGTTGAATGATTTATCCAATATGCAGAAGCGGTCATTTTGACCGCCCATGCATATGTTCTTGAAATTTTCCTAACACTGGGAAAATTTTCCTTTCAATGCCTATTAGCCCGCTTTTGCCTTTTTCTCCAATTTACGCGCTCTCAAGCCCTTCAACACGCACTCCCGTGTTCATGATTGCCAATTCGCAGTAACCCCAATTTGCCTATCTTTCCCTTAATTGCGAGATCATGGCTTTTTGTAGTTTTCAACAAACATTTGTGGTAGACGTCGTTTCTAGTTTTCCTCATGGAGCTGATGTTAGAGCCGTCCCCGTCAAAAGAAAAAAATATGAAATATAAGTACCATGGGGTTTTCCCCATAACTTCAATACAGTCTAATGTTGATGAGATCAGGGATATAGAGATAGGACATGTGGATATGGCAAAGTTCATGGATAGAACCAAACAGACAAATCCTTCCAGAGGTCAAATGGTCAGTCAAAGAGGAGACTTCAATAAGGAAAAGGTTTTAGCCAATCCTGGCTAATACAAATGTATGGTTACAGAGCAAAGGAATTAGTTTGAAAGAATTCCTTACTAGATCAGAAGCTAAGGTTCAAGAGCAAATAGGTAAAAAGGTGGAAAACCAGACCAAGAACAAAAGTGACACTCCCTCTTCTTCTAAGGTACATAAGCCAAAAATAAAATTTGTTACTAAAGGACAAAAGAAGAAAGAGGTTGCAAGAACCTCTAATGTCACTGAATTAGGTGCCGAGGACACAAATGTTGAGCAGATGGAGGTTGAGGATGTTGAAACTGAACATTAAAATATTGAGAAATCTAAAGGTGCCCAACAAGAAGAAATGTCTGAAAACCCTAATGAGGAAGGTGAAACAGAACAAGGCAAGGCTGAGAATGTAGAACAGGAACAACTTGGTAATTTACAACTTTCCCCACAGAAGGATTTTCCATCAAAATCCTAAGTTTCTACACCTTTACTCCATGTTCATGTTTTTGATAGTTTTCCTGTAGTTTCAAGTGTTCCTATTTCACCTATTTTTGTTGTTTCATCTGATAATAGCCCCCCCTCATTAAGAACAAGTTTTGGGACTGTATTTGATTCTTCTGGTTCAATTCCAAGTCTGTCTTCCCCATCATTTGATATTGGTGAACAATCTATTCTAGAACATTTTATAGATAGTTCTAAAAAAGTAGTTGACACAGGTACAATTTTTACCAACACCGGTCCTATTATTACCATAACAGGTGTAAGTATGGATCTGAAAAAATAGGTAATGGATTCTTCTTCGAATGTTGGTGCTTCTATACTTCCTCCATGGTTGTCTGCATACACTCCTAAGAGAAAGAAGCAAGCAATTTCACCAAATGAAATTGATATTGAGAAGCTGTTCCCTGTTAAATCAAAGACTCTGAAGAAGAAGCCCAAGATTGTCTCCAGGCTCATTAATGAAAAAGGAATCAGATATCCAAAAATTGCCAAGCACCCATAGGATGCTACTATTGACAATGTTGATATGAATGATTATGTTGTCTCAAGAGGTGAGCTAGGTAAGCTAACTCATGAAGGTATTAAGGCAGATTTTCAAACTACTGCCTGCACCCTGCTTGAGAAATATGATGAGGTCAAGAAGGAGAAAGAACAATAGACAGCTAAAGTAGAACAACTTGCTGCTGTTCTTCAAAAAATAGTAAAATCATCTGAGATTGTGTAACCTATGGCGGTAACGGTAGAAGATCCTATGATTCAAAAGGTGGGAAAAGCTCAGGCCAGAGGGAGAGTAGTTGGTGATATTGTGGAGTGATTACTGGCACAAGGAAGAGTTCTATTAAAGACCACCATAGAAAGAAAAGAAAAGATGGACAAAGTAAAAGCTAAGCTTGATGACATCATTGACTTACTTTCTCAAGAACTGCAGGATCAGGAAGAAAGCTTAGAGGAGTGGATAGAGATGAAGAAGATTAAAATAAAGAATCTGATAGCCATTGGGGTCATCTCAAACCGGGAGTCTTATCTTAAGACTAATGAATCTCTTGTTCACTGCATCAATATAATAAAAGGTTTACTTGATGATTTGTGCCGAGCACACAAAAACAGTGAAGACAATAATGTCTCACTTCTACATAGGTTGGAGGAACTCCCATGTACTCTGACAAGTGAAGGTCAAAAGTTTTTCTCAGCAGATGAAATGATAGATGCTTTTGAGAAGATGGTGCAATAGAAATTTGAAGATGAAGTGCCTATAGTTGTTTCGATGGACAACCTTTATGATCATCATTCAACTTTTGAGAATTTAAAGGATAATCTTGACAAGCATGAAAAAGTAATAAAGGCCATTAGGGATGCAGTTATCAGGGCTCACACTATATCAGAGAATACTGCCAAGCCAAATGTGTGTGAAATGGTAGTGGTGCAAACTATATATCAGAACTTTTTGAAAAAGAATGATGGAGGAAGTTGAAGTTCCTTTTCAATACCTTAGCTTGTTTTCATTCTTGTATATGTAATTTGAATTTTGTTATGGACATACTCGCGTGTAATTTTCCAAAATGTAATTACATATGAGACAAAGGAAGTCATAAGTCAAATAGGACTCTTTTGTTGAATAAGTCAAAGTAGTTAGGATTTTCCTATTTTTGCGCATTGGAATAACTTGTGGTGTATTGGAAATTGTTCTTATGTCCTTTTCTTTATACTATCTTATCTATTTGATCAAATTGTAGTGTGAGTTTGGATAATCCGAGAGATATTCTAAAGTTAATTTTGGAGACTTTGTGTTGCAATAATTATCTTTGGGTTGGTGATTTTATGTTTTGGAGTAAAAGCTATTGGAAAGACTTTGAGCTACCGTTATCTTTTATGATCATGTGCTTTTATCATAGTGTTCGGTGAAGACTTTGGGATGCACCTTATCCTATTCGGTTCTAAATTTTAAATCAGCAAAAAGGAGCAACAATAGACTTTGTGCTTTCGTGAGTTTCTTGGTTATTTTGATTTGTATTGTGAAATTGCTATTTTAAATTGTAAACATCATTTATGAAAAAAGAGAAATGGATGATATGCATCCACCTTGAAGATTAGTGTTAGAATAGATAAGTTTGAAAGTTGTTAGAAAAGGGAACCTCCCCTTGCTGAGAGGAAAGAAATTTCTCATCATAGCTGTGGCGATATAACCATTTTGCCATTAGTTAGCTAAACGACAAAATATTCACCCAACAATATTTAAATTGATAAATTTACAACTTTGAAGGAAAGGAACTCGATTTGAAATAAATATATTTCTAACTACTTAAGTTAATCTAATTGCATAATATTTCAAATGAAAATGAATCAATTGATTTACATTATTACATGACTAAAAATTATTCAATTTCTTAAACCGACAACTTGATAAATTGGAAGAGAACATTATATCTACTATTTCACCCCTTAACTTGATATATCGATTACACATCTTAGATTTATCACTTCACTTATTTGAAATAAATAAATCTATTCTTACTTAACTAAATACTTAGAAAGGAAATTATAAACTTATTTGCACAATAGATTCAATTTCACATCTAATTTAAATAAAACAACCTGATTAATAAATATGAAGGTATAATAGTGAACTTCAACATCAGGATTTCATTGCTAAAATTAAAGATGATGTTAGTAACTTGGCACTGAGGCATTCATGTTCTTTATACATTTATAGTTCACATTGTATGAACTAATGATTGATTCAAAAACTTTCCATTTCTCCTACTAAAATAGTGACATTTTCTTTTCTTAAAAGCTGGTATCAAATCTAATATTATCGACTTATTCCGAGGTGAAATTTAATGAGTTGCTAATTTTAAATGAAGTGGTATATTTCAAATTTAACTCTAAATTTGAACAAGTTGATGAGTAAAATGTTTGAAGTAAACAAAATTAAAGTTTTTCTTTTAAAAATAATAGAGGATAGCGACCTTTTTTGCAGAGGTTGTAGCTTTTTAAAGGGTTGCGACCTATGCACCATAGGCCACACCCTCAAGGATTTTCAAGCCTTATATTTTGTTTGGGACTATGATTTGTTTTGCATAGCCTGCGACCTTTTTAAGGGGCTCCGACCTGTGCACTACAGGCCATAGCCTTTTAGGCTTTCAAGCCTTAAGTTTTATTTGGGGCTGCGGTCTATTTTGCATAGGTCGCAGCCTTTTAGGATTTCAAAGCCTTAAATTTTGATTTAAGTAGAACATGCACTAACACACACAAATCTATAAGTAAAAACCATAATTTTGTTATTTATATCTATATTCCCTTTTTATTTTCTATTCTGATTTTCTATCTAAAACAGTTTGTATAATACAAAATATAAATTTTTCTCTATTAAACATGCATATGTAAATTGGAAGGAAAAATTCCATAATATATGTAAAGATAGAGATTTGTAATTCTTTGCAGTCACAACTAAGGATACTTTTACATGAACTATTACATCTATTGATAAAGAGCTTCCTATATTGCATACAAAACATAACATATTGAAAGAAAAATTAATATTTTCATATCAATGGAACTTTGTGAAATTGAAAAAAACACTAACAAAATAATCTTTATAAAGCCGCAGAGAGAGATTATTCATCTAAGAACTTAATAAATTTCTAACAATATCAAAACACAAATAACAAGTCTAGATCACATACCCATGGTCCAGCTCACAAACAAATCCTTCTCCATTGAAAAATAAGAACACCCTTCTTAAATTCAATTATATAAGATAAATTAATAACACAAAACCCTTCCCAAAACAAATCTTTTTCCAATTAACGATCACACACCCCTTTTTCACACCCACTCAGTCATATTATACTAAAATTTTGCTTTTTTTTTTCTTTATCCTTATCTTTATCTTTATCTTTATCCTTATCAGAATATCTTTTTCTATTTCCTTTGCTTTATTCTATCTTTATATTTATTTTCACTTTAATTCTTTTATTCTTATATTAAGATTTGTATCCAAATAAAATATTTTATTTAGTATTTAATATATCTTATTTATAGTTGATTAAAAATTATTATTCTCTTATACTTATATTATTCCAATCTATTATTTATTTTTAATTTATTTATTTACCAATTGTTTGAATTAAAGAAGCATTGGTTGCATATCCACAATTAATAATTGTTTAAAAATTTAAAACACGAACACTTAGGATTCAAGGGCTAGGGTTATGACATCCTCTCACCCTTAAAAGTTGCATCATCCCGATGCACAACAAAATAACATAAGTATATAAATGTTGCTCAACATATGTGAAGAAAAGTTTTGCAAAAAAAATAAGTTCTAAAATAGTTGTGGATAAAGAGTCTACATCTCAATAGTATCTTCCCATGTAGCTTTATCTTCAAAATAATGATCACATTGCACTTTACATTGATCTACCACTCTGTTGCGCAATTGGTACTGGTGCTTCTCCAAGATTCTACAAGGCTCTATTGTTATCAACTCGGGGTTTTGCTCCTATAATGTATGCCAATTTAAAATATGCTTAGTGTCAGGTACATATTTCTTAAGTAAGGACACATGGAAAAAATCATGGATTCAGCTCAACATTGGGGGCACTTGGCTAAGCGATTAGCTACAAGGTTTATCTTTTTCTAGAACTTCGAATGGACCTATATAACATGGTGCTAAATTAGCCTTCTTTCCAAAAGATATCAAACTTTTATGAGGTCTAATTTTGAGGAAGATCTTTTCTCCAACTGTAAAACTCCTTAATTTGTTCTATTACTATCGACATAACTCTTCTACCTGTCAGATGCTTCCTTTAGCCTTTTCCTTAAAACCTTTTACTTGACTTTTCATTTCTCTTAACATTTCTGTCCCAATCACAATCCTATCATTCAGATTATCCCAACTCAACAGAGTTCGACACTTCTTGCCATATAACACCTCAAAAGGACCCATTCCCAAAGAAGACTGAAATAAATTATTATAGAAATTTCATTATTGGAAGACATTATTCCCACTTTGAGTGTTGTTTCATAGAATACATTCGTAAAAGATCCCCTGAAATTTGATTTGTCCTTTCTTTTTGTCCATCAGTTTTTGAATGATAAGTTGTACTAAAATTTAGTTGAATTCCCAAAGCTGACTGTAATGTAGTCCAAAACATTGAAGTAAACCTTGTAACCCTATCTAAAATGATTTTTTTTCTAGAACCCCATGCAACCTGACTATTTCCTTAATAAACCTTCTAGCCACAATGGGTGGATCATTTGTTAAATTCCTTGGTATAAAATGAGCTACCTTGGTAAGTTTATCCACTACTAGCAATATGGTATTATATCGGCAGGGTGACATTAGTAAGCCTTGCACAAAATCTATACTAATGACTTGCCACTTTTGATGAGGTATTTCATGAGGGTACAATAATCCCGCTAGGAGAACATATTCTACCTTAACCCTTTGGCATTCCAAACACTTTGCAACAAAGAGAACTACCTCTTTCTTCATCCCAGGCTAGAAGTACAATCTTTTAATATCTACATACATCTTGTTAACTCCTAGATGTTAAGAATAAGGAATGTTATGGGCTTCAGTCAAAACACAAGTTCTAACGTCTCCAATGTTGTGAACAAATATGCTATTATTATATGTTAGTAACCCGTCCTTATCAAACACATAACCTAAAATTTTTGGATCACTTGGATTAATTTCTAATGCTGCACTAACTTCTCCATACCAAGTCTCTAAAGGTTACTATTGCCATCAAATGACTTTTTTGCTTAGAGCATCTGCTACTCTATTTTATTTACCCTTAATGTATTCAATTTCAAAGTTATACTCACTTAAGAATTCTAACCACCTCCATTGCCTTGCATTCAAATGTGGTTGAGTGAAGATTTACCTTAACCCTTGATGGTCAATATTTAATTCAAAAGGTTTCCCTAAAATGAAATGTCTCCATTTCTATATAGCATGAAAAATGGATGCCAACTCAAGATCATGTGTAACATAGTTCAATTCATGAATTTTTAGTTTCCTACATTCATAAGCAATCACTCCACCATTTTGCATGAGTACCTCCCCTAAGCCTTATGTATAAGCATCAATTACAACAACAAAATGACCATTCAGATCGGCAATTCTTAAGATAGGAGCTGAAGTTAGTTTTTCTTTTAAGGTTTGAAAGGCCTTATCACATTGCTCTGTCGATAAAAACCTTTTATTTTTCCTTTGTAATGAGGTAACAGGATTGGCAATTCGGGAGAATCATTCCACAAATCTTCTATAATATTTGACCAACCCCATAAAACTCCTTACTTCCACCACATTTTTAGTAATTGGCCACTCCATTATGGATTGAATCTTTTCAGGATTTACTGCGATCCCATTAGCTGATATTATGTGCCCTAGATAGTGAATTTCCCTTTCAATCTTGAAGACACATTTAAACAAATTTTCATATAATTTATGTTCTCATAACCTTTTCATAAGCATTTGGATATGTATTAAATGTTCTTCTTCATTTTTGATGTAAACTAAAATGTCATCCAGAAATACCATGACAAATTTGTCTAGATAATCATAGAAAACACTATTCATCAAGTTCATAAAAGTAGCAGGGGCATTTGTTAAACCAAATGGTACAACTGTGAACTCATAATGCCCATATCTTGTTCTAAAAGTTGTCTTGGAGCATATTCTTCTTTAATTCTCAGTTGATGATACCCTAATTGGAGATCAATTTTTGAGAATATGGTTGCCCCCTTCATCTGATCAAATAGAGATCTTCTATTTGTGGCAAAGGATATCTATTCCTTATATTACCTTGTTCAACATCCAGTGGTCTATGCACAATCTAAGGGTTCCATCCTTCTTTTTGACAAAAATAGCAAGTGCTCCCCAAGGCAACACACTTGGCCTTATCAACCTTTTATCTAATAATTCTTTCAATTGCATCTTTAGTTCCATTAATTTTGACACATTCATTCGATAGGGAGCCTTGGACACTGGTTCTGATCTAGGTACAACTTCAATGGAGAAGTCAAATTTCCTTTTAGGAGGTAGTCCTGGTAAGCCATTAGGAAAACATCTTTAAATTCTTGTAGAAAAGGAAATTTCCTTTTAGGAGGTAGTCCTAGTAAGCCATCAGGGGAAATATCTTTAAATTCTTGTAGAAAAGGATTTTTTTCAAAAGTTGGAGTACTCTTTTCCTCTTTCTCATGTAGGGTCACTGCAAACAGTTGGGCTCCCTTGATGCTAGCCTTCTTAAGTTGCATACCTTAAATCATCTCCACATTTATTGGTTTATAGGTTCCATACAATCTAACCTTATTTCCAAAGTCATCCAAACAATCCACTATTTTATTATAACAATCCACACTTGCTTGGTGTTCAGTTAACCAAATCATTCCAAAGATAATATCATAAGATACCAATGGTGCCTCATACAGGTCTACCTTTGTCATAAACTCAAAGAATTGTATTGGGGTGTTAAACAAACACTTACTTTCTTAGTAGCTTTATCCCCATACTAAACCATCCATGATGTCTCCATATCACTAACTCTTAAGGACATTTTCTTTACTATCTCAGGAGCAACAAAACATTCAGATGATCCTATATCTATTAATATAGATATAGGTGATTCAAAAAGCATACATGTGGTTTCAATAGATACATTTTGAAACTGTGTCTACTGATTTCTTACTGTTGCATAGATTCTTCATGGGATTCTTGTTGATTTGGTGTTGCCCTATTTTGACCTTGTACTTTATGACAATCTCTAGTATATTGGTTTCATCTACACATAAAACATCCACCTGGTGGACCTCATGAACAATATTCTTTGGAGGTACATTTCCTAAACCATTGGGTTGTGGTGGTAAGACTGGACTTTCATTCCCTCATGGATTAATCTTACTATTACCCCACATGTTATTAGTATTGTTCCTTATATTCCTAGAATTTTGGTTTGCACCTTTTTTTTTCCTTCTGAGGAGTTTATTTTCTTGCTTATATTGAAGACTAAATTTCCTTAAAATATTGTTTCCTTTTGAAAGGAAAATTCATGTTCATGTTATCAAAATTTTGTCTTATGGTAGCAAGAGCTTGAAGATTCCTTTCTTGTTTTAAGGACTTTTCCAATACTTCATTCATATTTTAGGACCATGCATGTCTACCTCTGCACCAATGTTTGTATTTAATCCTAAGAGGAATTTTCTTACTTGTAATCTTTCATCCCCTTGATACATTGGCACATATTTCAATAGATTTGCAAACTTATCCCAATATTATTGTACAATTAAAGTGCCTTGCTTAAGGTTATGGAACTCAGTCATTTTCTCATCAAAGAAAAGTTGTGGTAGCCATCTCTTACAAAGTTGCAAAATAATTTGTTCCCATGATGTGTTATCCCTAGTATAGCCATTTTGGTCTTTAATATTGTCTACCAATTGGCAGCTTCTCTTGTTAACTGATAGGCTCCCCATAATGCTTTAACTGACTAAGTGAAATTTCTAAACTCAAAATATTTTTCCATCTCAATCAACCAGTTTTCTACTCCCTCACCTAACTGTTTCCCATCAAATTTTGGAGGTTTAATTTTCTTCAAAGCCTTAGACAATTCTATTATTGCTAGATCTTTCTTAGGTGCTTCACTATTCAAATTGGTTACAAATGGTTTTTCTCCGCCATAATTTGTTTCCCCCAAATTGTTCATATTATCCACATTCTAAAATTCTAGCTCTATTATCTTCTCTAAATTTGGCTACCTTGTCTTCAAATCATTCACTGTTTGATCAAGATTGTTTATCTTATCTCTTTGTTTTGTTAACAAATTGATTGTCTTCTATCCCTCCATTCTTATTTTCTACTGATGTTTTCTATTGCACATTAGGGTCCACCCTTTGATTATGAGCAGTCCTAGCATGGGATGCTCTAGTTTTTACCATTTATGTTTCCTGTTGAAACAATCATTAATCAATATTCATTCATAACACTTAGTCGCTAATAAATAATAGATCTATCTTTACTAAAAGTTTACACTCATGCAAGTCGTAAAAACCTCAAGGCCTAGCTTCTAAACCTAGATCTGATACCAATTGTAATGACCCACCTAGATCTTTAACTAAAATTATCCCTTTATTATTTACTTAATGATGTAATTGTTTTATCTAAATACTCAAGAAAGAAACATCTATTCAAACAGAACAAGCACTCATCTTACCAAATGGTATAGACAACACATCTATCCATACAAGACAGGCAAGTAAGATTGGCTCTGGCTAGAGACTTAGACTCATCAAGACAATATTGAGTCTTGAGTCATCCTGATAGACTACATCTCCCTCTTGGAGATGCACTAAGGTTGACATCTATGAAGATAATATTTATCTATGTTTGCATCCTATCTCAGAATTCAACTTAAGCTTCGAGGATGCAAAAGTTCACCAAGAACTCTTTTGAGTATCAGTGTTCATAGTTGTATTTTCTTATATTAATAGTGCAATTTGGTTAGTTATATCACCAAATTGCACCCAAAAACTTGCACCTAGGAACATCCTTCGTTCAACCAAGGTTGCCTACATACCCTCTTCCAAATGGGATCAAGGTGTACTATATATGTAGTTCTATTTTCTAATCTAGGTTTGATGTGAACTGTTAATTGTGGATACACAGCCCTTTCCAGGGCCCCTTTGCCCTAAATAGTTTCTCTATGACTACTACCCACAGAAGGAAGCAAAATTTAATAAGTACTTTAGTATTTTGACTAAGGCTTGTTTTCTAAAAAGATTCTACAATCCTAATCCTAAATGAGTACTTAGTCTTTTCGACCACGATTTACTTTCAAAATATAAATATTTTTTAGAATAGCTTTCCTCAAACTTTCAACTTCAACGAAAGAAAACTATTAATTTAATTATCTTTTTAGTGTCTGTCTATCGCTCATTTATTCGAGGAAGATTTCTCGTTCACTCAGATTTATTAATAGGGTGTTCCTTATTACTCCTTGGTGATTTATAAGGCTCAACAGAATGAAGGAAGGAGTAAGGTGTAGGACATAGGGGCCTCCAGCAAGGAGCCTCATGCTACTATGTAGGTTCTTATTGCCATCATTAATAGCTTAGTGTGTGGCTTCTCTTTAAGGGGTGTGGGGCACTGGAATGAAGGCAAAGAGGCCATGATTAGGGCAATGACATCCAGTCTCAAGGGTTCAACACTAGGTCTCACAAGGTCACTTTCTAAGGCGTAAACACAACTACAGGCAAGAAAACAAGGATAATAACTAGAGGAGTCTTGAAGATTTAAATAAAACTTTAGAGTGCCAACATATAGCATACAACATTTTCTCTACCATGGCCCCACCTTTACCTCATATCCTAGAGTGTCTTTCATGGAAATTATGGGAATCGTTCTAATGGATTCTTTAGTGTTGTTAATCATAATTCCTAGAAGTATTGTTAGTTTTATTATGGCTCTCCCACCCCTGTATTTCCTACTTACTCATCTATACGACTAACCTCCTCCACTTTTTTATGAAGTACTAGGCCCTTTGTGTGAATAAGCAACAAAATTCTATTCAGTTTTAGCAGATTTATTTGGAATAGAAAGATCATGTTGGATTAACAATTCTTCTTATTCCCCAAAATTAGCCCTTATAAGTTTATTTGGCATGTGAAGCATCTCAAAAAAAACTCTGCAAGATTCAGAAAGACTTTCAAAGTTGTAGTTAGGAGAAGATCATCATCTAAAACTCCAAAGCTTATTTGATGTATTTCGATTGAGGATTTTTAATCTTACATATATATTATGGCATGTCTCCATCTTTTCACAAATAGAGATAAAATAATTGCATTTCTATGTTAACATTCTTATGTTTTGGTTTCTTATCAAAAATGTTTGGAAAACTCTTCCAAGAAGTGTAACTATGTTTTTTCTTTTTCTAGGTGGACACATTCATACTTTAGGAGGGAAAGAATCTCTGATATTGAAGATTTCTTGTTCATTGAAAACCACTCTAAATAGTTATAAGTAATAAGGCAATCTCTTTCTAGTTTTTTTTAAATTTTAGGCATAATTTTATACCCTTTTACAAAACAATTGATCATAGAAGGAAGAATAATTTATAAACAAATAAAAGTGGAAAACACAACCCTTAATACTAGTTGCTAGATAAGAGGAAGCAATGGTAGCTACATGGATAGTTATTACTATAAGCAAGCCTCTTCACTTGTTTCTACCACTTGTGCATACAAAATCATTGTATTGAACATGTCTCTTCTGTCCAAGATATTATAAATTATTTGAAACCATTAGAAAAAGTGCTTTAAAAATAAAACAAAAAAATAAAAAATAAAAACAGTGTCTCAACCAAGTCATGATAAGATAAAAAAAGTAAGAGCCAAGAATAGAAAATTTTTACAATAGGTGTAAAGTGGCTATTTTGAGAAGTATCTTGCAATGTAATTTTATTATATATTGGTGCTTTTATATATAGTCATTTGTGTGAGTTTATTTTTCAAGTATTTATGCTACCAAAATGTTGCCTAAATTCCTCCAGGATTGAGTTGAGGTGAAGACTCCTGAAAGAACTTGCATTGCAAGTGTGTTGTTGTAACATGCCTTCTCATATTACTCGTGTTGTTGTAACTTGCATTGAGAGAGAGAGAGAGAGAGATGTTGGTTTCCTAGACACCAAAACATATTGCCACCTTTCCTACACACTTCCTTCTCTTTATTCTTTTCACAACACGTACCTTTCCTACACACTTCCTAGAGAGAGAGAGAGAGAGATGTTGGTTTCCTAGACACCAAAACATATTGCCACCTTTCCTACACACTTCCTTCTCTTTATTCTTTTCACAACATGTACCTTAGAATTCCTAACACTTACCCTAACTTTCTCAACACTTGCTCTAAGTTCATTGTTATTTTTCCTTGCCTTCACCTTTCCTTCCATCCCATCTTTATATTTTCTTATCCTATGCCATGCCTTCTCCCATTTCCTATGCCTCCCTTATTGCATCCTTTCTTGATTCTTACTTTTCCTATTAGTATTTTTTTGCCCATCTCCTTGTCCTTGATAAAATTTTAGTCCTAAACTTAGACTCTTCTCGGCTTTAAGTTGATCATATCTTAGATTTAAGTTGATCGTATCATAGCATGATCATTCCATGTTCCTTACGATATGTACTCTCACTTTGAGCCTCATCTCTCCTACTTTCTACCATGTGGTACCTCTTTATTTTGTTTAAAAGACCTCTCTTCATTTTAAGGATGACATAATTAGTCTTGAGGAACATGTATTACACATGATGATTAGGTTTCATGCTTTCTAGATGCTATAATAGATGAGTTACATTATGATATTGATGTTGATGTTTCTCAGGTTATTCTTCTTTTTGTACTCCTACATTAAGCCTTCCCCTCTAGACATGGATCCACTTCATTGCGATTCTATGCATGATCTCTCTTCCAAGCCATGTTTACCAACTTCCCCTTCTATACATCCTCCTCCACAAGATTATGACATATTATTCATAATCATGGTGCTTACATCATTCCTTGTGTTGTTGATATATGACTACTAGAGATTATGACATTTTAATCATAATCTTGGTACCTAACTTCCCATTACATTTTCCTAACTTAGTGTGCATAGATCCCTGAGTGTTGTGATTGTCCCTATATAGCTTCATCTATTCTATTCACTCTTATCACACTTCATACCTATTCTCCTACTATGTACTTATTATTTAGAAACTAGCTAGCTCTATAACTTGTTCATTACCTTTTCCTTTTTCATGGGGTAAACTCTACGATTATGCAATGAGAGGCATTACCTCATATTGCTCCCTTTTCCAATGATCATACATATATATCCTAGCATGTTACTATCTTGAGCACTACTTTGCCCATTTATGGGGGCATCAATCTATTCCTCTAGCTAGCTAGGGGCATCATCCATGTCTTGTTTTGGGCATAACTTGGCACCTTTATTTAGTAGCAATGACATATCCATTATCTAGTTCCATTTTTTTAGTTTGGCCTAGCCTCCTTTGTAGTTTGAGTGGCTACCACACAGCCATTTTTATTGGGTAGCAACCACATGAACATTTTTACTTTTACTTTTTGGCCTAGCATGGCCCCTTGTTTCATCACAATGATATCCATTATCTTTTACCCAGTTTGTTTGAGCAATGACAATGATGTAACAATTACCTCTCTTACATCTTAATTACCATACTATTTAGTGGAAAAGAGTGATCTAGCCTAAAGAGTTAAACTAGGTCAAACCCTCTTCTACAAACATTAGGACACAAACCGAGCTTGGCTTCTACCCAAGAAGGAGATCCAAACTACAGGGGTTCTACCCTTTTGTTTTATATAGATGGATCAACCAAGTTCAACCAAGTCAAGCAAGCAACCTAGGACAAATGGTCAAACCCTAGAAGACAAAGATCAACATATAACTAACAGACGGAAACAAATCTCTGAATACCAAAAGCACAACAGAGATCAAAGAAGGATTCATAATCTAGATTATGTAGAAAAAATGCCCAGGACTAGGGCACTTGGGTGCCCTAGGCCTTTTCTAGGGTTTTGCAAAATCTCAGATATCACCAGACCTATACCTATCTACTCTGCCTTCTTCATAGAAATCAACTCCAAAAACCTGTTTCTCTGACCTGCACACAAGGAAAGAGGAAAAGGTTATGTTATGTATAAGGTCTTGCCTCAGTCAAACCATGTGTTGGTGTTGAACCCACCTCCGCTACATTGATGATTAGATCCAAGAGTGTGCTCCCTAGGATGGCAGGTAATAATATGATAGAAATATGAATGAAATTGATGATGATTACCACAAGAGGTATAACCCTAGTTGACAAAGATGACTCAAGATCTCACACCAACAAAGGAGAGTGATGAAGAAGTATTGAAACTCCCTTCAAGACCTACAAACAAACTTCAATAGCATCCACAAGTAGATAACACTTCCAAGCATGTAAAACACTTTAGCATAGCACACAATATAGGAGAAAACTTGGCATTATTCATCTCTAGGTATAAAATGAACTGCAACACTCCTCTAAATATGCATTCTTGTTCACTTACGACAAATAAAACTTAATTAGGCCAACAAATAAAAAATAAGTGAGTGTCCCAAGCTAACACTATAAAAGGGGGCTAAAGATCCCAATTGGGACCGGGGCGCTTGGGTACCCTAGACCTTTAGCCCACAAACTTCAGGGAGTACCAAATATAGTGGGTTTAGTTTAGTCCTTAGTTGATTCCATTGGGCTTAATCATCGGGATTGAGTTTTTATCATTTTAAGCTCAAAAAGGTGTTAAAATAGGTCCTGATTAACAAAGGCAACAAATTAGGTCCAACTCATGCTAAACTAAGTGTAAAATGCTAGTGTACACATTTTACTCTATAACATTTAGCCCCCACTTTAGTGTGGGTATGAAATTACATTAGAACTCACACTAAAGGATGGATAAAAAACACAAACATAGAAGCCCAAAGAATTCTACCAAGTTGTGGACTATAGGTACCTCCCAAACTTAGGATCCTAAAGTTGCAAACACATAAGCAAAGAGAATTCAAACACACAAGACATTGCAACATAACTCACACATACATGGAGTACTAAAATCATATATAGGAATACATGTGGAAAACACACCATACACAATGCATACACACTTGACAGAAAGAATACATGTAAGACACAAAGCATACAAATAAGACACAAAGCATACACATAAGACATAATGAATACATAGAAAGCATGATGAAGACACTGAAAACATAAGCTAACCCTAATGAATAAAGGAAGCAAACATAAGAATACACATAGAACAAACACATAAGGCATATGACTTTGATGCTAGCTTTCTCTGTCTCTAGGGGTCATGTGAAGAAAAGTGCCACTGTAGAACACACACTAGTAAGGACCGTCAAATTACTAGGTGACCACAACAAATCACATGAAGCACATGGGCTAGCCAACTACATTTCACTAGGTGGCTCATGGACCAAAGAGGAAACATCACAGGTTAGTGATGACCGTTGAATCACCTAGGGTGAGTTCCATGCCAAAAAGTATGTAACCAAAAAGAGAGCATAACATAATGTATGCCCCCACCTTAAAGTGATTGCTAACTCTTCTCAGGGAGCAATTTCTTTAAGGTATAACAAGCCCCAAGATAGGCACAAGAGTTTTCTAGAAGCACATGCTCATAAGATATGTGTTCTAAAAGATACATCACACAAAGTAGTTTCCCCCACAAAAGGAAAACTGAGGCGATGCTACAGGAATGATACACAATGGCTTGTGCAGTCATGGTATGATGCTGAGCATAGAAACAAGGTGCTACATAAATCAAAACATAAAAGAAGCAATAAATTGTACTAAGGAGTGACACAAAGGGATCTACTTAACTGGCATCAGTAAATGAATGGTTGTATAATAGGAGATATCTCGAGACTATATATATGTATGCATGCATGCATGCATGTATGTATGTATGTATGTATGTATGTATGTATGTATATTTGGAACTATCATCATATGCCAGCTAGTAGAACTATAGAGATAAAGGAAGAAGTATCAGATGAAATCAAAATAACATCCTTTGGGTCAACAAGGGAGAATGTCGAAACATCCTACACCTTGCATCATCCCCAAAGGACACAACAACAGTACAAATAATGACATATAGAAGAATGATGATACAAATAGAGAGAATGTCATAACGAATTTTAGTCCCTTTGTATCCTTACACCTACCAGGGTGTCAAGGGTCAACCAAAGAGAGCTTAACAACAACAACAATAATAACATGAATAAAATATCAAGAAACACACTACATCCTAGGAAAACAATCATATGCACTCATAACATAAAAAAGAAAGGTACCTCACTTGCGAGTCAACCTAAAGCAAATCATCCTCCTCCCAATCTTTCTCATCACCAATTTAGAAAGGTGGACAAGATGCAAGAGGAACTATAGCACGTGAGGCATAAGGAACAAGAGGCATACATGTATCATCCTTGTCTTCAGATTCGCTATCAGAATATTGCACAATAGGTTCCACCATAGCTAGTAAAACATCCTCCTCTAAAGGAGACGAAGCATCAGTAGATATATCTTTTACATCCATCAGTGATAAACACTTGTGAGGAGGGATATTCTCCTCTCCTACGACAAGGCAATTCATAGCACGAAGAAGCTTATTTCTTTCTCTAGAAATCTTATTTCGCTTATCTTTATTTGTGATGTTTGTGAGGGAAACCATAATATCTTCCAACATGGGTTCATTTTCTTCCTTTGCTTCAAGATCATTAGAAGAAACAAGAGGAACCACAGAAGGCTGGGAGACTATGGGGGAAGGGTCCCTCAATGTGGGTTTCTCTTCCTTCTCAACTTGTGAAATAAGTGGAAGTACATGAGCATCCTCTAGTAGTTGAGAAACCTCATGAAATAAAACACGCACAACCAATGAATTTCTGCTCGTCTCCGTGGAGGCAGGTGGTACAAAAGTAACATCACGATTGTGCAAAGATCTGTTTTGTGCACAAAGGTTGCCTCATTTTCCTTGAAGGTATGGTGGAGGGGGAACCTCGGCATACCTACCAGATGCTTGGGGATGCAGAAGAACCTTTGATTCAGGCTAGCTTCATTCACTACTTGTGGGATAGGAGGAACAACTGTCATAGCCTCAAAAGATCGAAGAGGTTTGGGAATATCACAAGGAGGAATATTACTAAGCAAAAACTCTACTATTTTCTTTGCTTCAAACTTTTAATATGATAAGAAGAATAAATCCATTGCAAGCAATACGCCAATACTGATTATGATGTACAACATGGACACATCCCTCAAATGGAAACTTTAAGCACTTGTGAACCATAGAGGGGACCGCCTTCATGGAGCAGAGCCATGGGTATCCCAACTTCACATGAAATAAGTCCGATGTAGGAATGATGACAAAATGAACATCCAAATCTCTTGGCCCAACCTTAACTTCAAGAGTTAAGGCACTCAAAGTTGGAAGGATAGACCCATCATGTGCTCTAATAGCCATCTCCGATACGTCATAGGTATCTCAATATAAACCATGCATGTAGAGAAACTCTTCAGTGATCACATTCACCATCCATATAGGATCTATCATAGCACCCCGAATAGGTTTATCATTGATTTGAATAGTAATGTAAAGAGGCCCATCAAGAGCTTCGATAGTAGCATCATGTGGATTGAAAGATACAGCAGGTTCCAAATCCACTCACTCTTTGTGAGGATGAGCATCCACCATACAAATATCAACAACATTAGACTCGTGATGAGGTAGAGGATCAATATATATTTGAAGATTTTGATTAGAAACCGCCACCGATTTATTCCCTTTGTCATTCACACCAACTACCTGGATGACATTTGAGTCGATGAGGTCTTGAACTTCATGTTTAAGATGCATACATCTTTTAGTGTCATGGCTAATGAAGCGGTGAAATTAACAAAAGGCCTTCGCATCAAATAAAGATGATTGCATTTTACTTGGATCGAGAGCTCTAATGGGTGGAAGCTTGATGAGATTTCTTTGCAAAAGTTGTGTCATGATAGCATAGAGAGATTCTAATAATGGTGTGAAGTTTCTTGTTTTTTGTTTCAACTTGTAAGGGGTGGGAGTTGGGGCTGACACTGCCACCACATATTTTCTTATGTTGCTCGCTAAAATTTAATTTATTTTGATGAAGTTTTTGTTTTGTCTTTTGAAAGAATGATTGTGAGACGCTTCGTATTGACCAACTGGAGCCGATGAGGGATTATACTCATACTAACTAACTCAAAGTTGATAATCATGAAGAGTCGTACAAAGATAAGTGAATGAGTCATATCGCATCAATAATATCTTATCACAAATGTGAGGTTGTAAGTTTCCTATAAAGATTCTTTGCACATCAGCATCTGAAATAGAATATTGGAATTGTGAGAAGAGGACTTGATAACGACCCATAAAATCTATTATTTTCTTTTTCGTTCCTTGTTTACAATGAACCAAGTCCGTCAAAGAGACTTGAGGTCCAATGTTTGCTTGAAAATGCCCGAGGAACTTATTGACTAGCTGTGAGAAAGAATTTATAGAATTAGGAGGTAGTGAGCAAAACCAATCCAAGGTTATGTCTTTGAGTGACCTAGGGAAGAGTTTTGCCAAAATCACATCCTCAAAGAAGAAATCACTACACAGTGGTAAATGTGGCCACATGGTTGTTAGAGTCTCCCTTCCCATTATATTTCTAAAAGTGAGGGGTCTCAAATTTCTTGGGTATTGGAGTTTTTAGAATGGAATAGGACAAAGGGATATGGATATAATGTGTTGTCATACTAGGCTTAAATTGACTATTTCTTATGCTAGCTAATTGTTATTGGATGGAGGTCATATTTTTCAATAATTGGTATATGATAGGATCAGAAGCTAAATCAGGTAGAGATTGGAATGAATTGGAAGGAATAGGTGATGGTGTATGAGTAGCCTTTTGGAATGTGATAGTAATTTTAGATGTAGGTGGGGTAGCATTAGGTGTGGAATTTATGGAACGATACTATAATGGCGAACAGGATTCCAAACACATGTGGTAGCATTATTAATCGATTGCGTAGTAGTGGTGAGAATAGAAGCATAAGTAGGAATATGGAGTGTACGTATGGGTGCCAACACTTTAGTCCCTATTTGATTAGAGGAAGTGACATTGATAATGATTTTAGTGCAATTAGATGCAGATAGAATGTTTTTATGCACTATATGCACAAGACCATGTAAGATTTCCAATTCTTCTTGACCTTCGAGCAAAAGACTTCATAGACTCTCAACAATAGGGATGACATCCTTAGCTATGTGTTCTGAGATTACAAGTTTCTGGAAATTAGCCAATTTCGTGTCTAATTTCTGAATTTGAGCTTCAGGAACATGAGCCACAAGGTCATCAATGTTGATGGATTCATGGAAGTTTGATGCTAAAAATATTTCAATGCAACAAGATCTGAAACAACCCTTAAATCTATAAACCCTAGGTTCAAAACTAGCTAGATTTTCTAACAATGTAAGGCTTTCACAAACCCTAGTTTTGAAACTGAAAAATTTAAATATGTATGTATGTAAAAAGATTAATGAAACTAATCTCAATCAAATCTAGAGTGATAAACAACTCAGATATGAAAGAAGAAGGATGCAAAAGTGTAAGAAATGACGGGTTCACCAAAATGTTTAGTGGAAAAGAGTTATCTAGCCTAAAGAGTTAAACTAGGTCATACCCTCTTCTATAAACATTAGGACACAAGTCGAGCTTGGCTTCGACCCAAGAAGGAGAGCCAAACTATAGGGGGGCTGCCCTTTTGTTGTATATAGATGGATCAACCAAGTTCAACCAAGATCAAGTAAGGAAGCTAAGATAAATGGTCAAACCCTAGAAGACAAAGATCAACTTATAACTAACATACAGAAACAGATTCAGAAAACCAAAAAGCATAGCAAAGATCAGAGAAGGATTTAGAACCTGGATTTTGCAGAAGAAATACCTAGGACTAGAGTGCTTGGGTGCTCTAGGCCTTTTCTAGGGTTTTGCAAAATCTCAGATATCACTAGACCTGTACATGTCCACTATGTCTTCTTCTTGGAAATCAGCTCCAAAAACTTGTTTCTTCGATCTACAGACAAGGAAAGAGGAAAAGGTTGTGTTATGTATAAGAGCTTGCCTCAATCAAACCCTATGTTGGTGTTCCCACCTCCACTACAGTGATGATTAGATCCAAGAGTGTGTGCCCTAGGAGGGCAGAGGCTAGATCTATAATAATATGGTAGAAATATGAATGAAATTGATGATGATTACCACAAGAGGTATAACCCTAGTTGACGAAGATGACTCAAGGTCTCACACCGACAAAGGAGAGTGATGAAGAAGGCTTGAAACTCCCTTCAAGACCAGAAAACAAACTTCAGTAGCATCCACAAGTAGATAACACTTCCAAGCATGTAAAACACTTTAGCATAGCACACGATATGAGAGCAAACTTGACATTATTCATCTCTAGGTGTGAAATGAACTAAAACACTCGTTTAAATATGCATTCCTACTCACTTAAGACAAATAAAACTTAATTAGGCTGACAAATACAAAATAAGGGAGTGTCCCAAGTCTACACTACAAAAGGGGGCTAAAGATCCCAACTAGGACCAGGGCACTTGGGTGCCCTAGACCTTTAGCCCACACACTTTGGGGAGTGCCAAATATAGTGGGCTTAGTCCAATCCTAAGTTGATTCCGTCAGGTTTATTCATCAAGATCAAGATTTTATCATTTTAAGATCAAAAAGGTGTTAAAATAGGTCATGATTAACAAAGGCAACAAATTAGGTCCAACCAGGTGCTAAACTAAGTGTAAAATTCTAGTGTACACATTTTACTCTATAACACATACACACATAGAGTGTCTTGACAAGAGGTGATGTTCATTTCAAAATACTGCATTCCCCTTAAGAGATAAAAGGGGATTATGTTCACTACGACTCCATCATTAGCTAGATTTTTTTTGATGCAAGTGTCATAGATCCAAACTTGTAGGTATAGTGTAGGATCCCCTCTTCTAGTTAACTCATTGTTTGCAATCATGTTCTTGATATTGAAGAATCTCAAATCTTTTAATTTTAGCTTTTCGAGGATTAATATCAAATGGCATCCAATAGGGATACTTGATGAGTTAGGTATTTTAAGAGGTCTCTAAATGAAATGTTAGTGAATGTGCTCTTGAGATCACCTATGAGATCATGGGGCCAATAGGCTCAAGGGATATTGTTGGGAAAATGTGTCTCAACCTTGTAATTATATAAGGTTTATTGTTGATAGGATATATATATTTATATATTTCCTAGTTACACCGATAGGTGTAATATACAATGGGAGCATGGGGTGGAGTGGGATGCGTGTTAACATTTTTTGTTAACAAAAACTGTTAAAAGGCTGACATACATTAAATTAATGATATATTGTAAATCTAGACCATTCATTATTAGGTTTTAGATCTGATGGTAGGTATTTTATTGGCTTGTCTTTCCCTAGAAGGTAACCCTATTTTATGAGGGCGTTGTATTATGGTTGCAGTATCACGATGTATTTTGAGAGTTTGATAGAGGTCATATTGTCTCTAGATCTCTGGTGGTGATACTCATGTGTGTGAAGCTTTCTTTGCAAGTATATTGTAATCTTTGTGATTTCTGAATAATATATTGGGCAGATTTTTGAGTGTGGGGATTTTCTCTCAAAAGGGTTTTTCCCATGTAAATCACAGTGTTGTGGTATGCATGATATCTATGTTTATTTTTGTTTAAGTTTCTGTAACTGTTAAAGATCTGTAAAGTTTTGCATTATCCTCCTCTCAAGATTAGTGTAGGAAGTTGTTCTGCTACCTTAGCTTCCTTACAAGTGGTATCAGAGCCTGATCACCTTTGGTTTCAATTGTGGGTTGTTGGGTTTTTTCAACTAATCCATATTTGAGTGGGAACTTGTGGAAAAGACACTTTCTGATCTTGGTGTAGGAATTTTTAGATGACAAGTTCATCAAGGAGAATAGAGATGGATAAATTTTATGGAAATAATTTTGAAATGTGGAAATTTTTTGGAAATAATTTTGAAATGTGGAAGCTAAAGATGAAGGATCTGTTGATAGATTGAGATATGTGGGATGTTGTTGATGAGAAGGTTTTAAGGCCTGCAAATCCTACTTTGGCTGCTCAATATGGTTTTATAGACCGTAAAGTCAAGGGTCTAATCAAATTGTGTTTGGCAAACTCTATTTTAATCAATTTCCATGAAGAGACCTCTGCACAAAAACTACGGAAGAAACTTGGTGAGATGTATCAAGCCAAATCTTTAGTGAACAAGATTTTATTGAGGAAGAAATTGTATTCCTTGAGAATGGAAGAGGGTGGATGAATTATAGACCACCTGGAAGCATTAAATATGTTGGTGGCTCAATTAGCATCAGTTGGTGTCAAAATGGATGAGGAGAAATGTCAGATATTACTTCTCTTGTTATGCCTATTGGGAGTACTTCTGTTATATTGAAGATTGAAGATGTGGTGGGTTCTTTTCTTTCTGAAGAGATGAGGAGGAAGGTATCCATCAGTGCCAAGGAGGCTCTAAATGTTTGTGGAAGACCTAAGGAAAAAGGCAAGAAGAATATTGAGAAGCGTGATAAATCGAAGTCCAAGGGGAGATCCAAATCTCTTGGAAAGTCCAAAGTTGTTTGTTGGAACTGTGGTAAGCTTGGACATATTTGTATGGAATGCAAAGAAGAAGAAAAAGAAGAGATTTGATTCTAATTCTGAGTTTAAGAAGGAAGATGGTGATTCATTCATTGAATCTTTGGCAACTTGTGTAGGTAATGATGCATGGTTAATTGACTTGGGTGCATGTTTCCATATGACCTTTAATAGAGATTAGTTTTTTGAATATGAAAAATTTGATGGAGGTAAGGTGTACTTGGGTGATGATTCTTATTCAAATATTTTTGGCTATGGTAAAGTTAGAATCAAGTTTCTTGATGGTAGAATAAAAGGGATTAATGGTGTGTTGCATATCCCTAGATTAGCATGAAATTTGTTATCTGTGAGCAAACTAATAGGTGCAAGTGTGCAGGTAGTATTTTATGATGCAGGATGCAAATGGTTAGAGGTGCTATGGTGATTGCTAGAGGTGTCAGATATGGCACATTATATAAGCTTGATGCATGCACTGTTCAGTGCAATAGTACTTTTGTGAAAAGCAAGTCTGTGGAAGAGGTGAGGGTTTCATCTTCAGTAGATGGTCATGGCTTTTGGGTACCCAAGGGTGGTCTTTCTTCTGAATCAAAGTTACCTATAGAGAAAACTATGTTATGGCACCAGAGACTTGGCCACATTGGAGAAAAGGGTCTAAGGCAATGATTTTTTTAGTGGCTAATATTCGCCAATTGGCTAATAGTTGAAATTGGGAATTCAAAATTTGGCTAATAGTACAAGCTATAATGTGACGTGAATTTACAGAAATTTATTTTAGTCCTAGCTAAATCGCCAAAACATTTATTTTATTAAAATTTTAAACTCAAAGATTCGCCACAATATCCGATACCTGATTAGATTATATTCGCCTAAATTTTATAAGTTATAGTAGAAAATAAAATTAATTTACCAATAATATTATATAATTATTGGTTACTTTAGGGCCATATTGCCAATTTTTAATAACCACCATTGATTTTATTTATAATCTAACAATCGGGGTTGTATTCTATGGGTTAAAATGTACCCACGGAGCTCTAATGCCCATCGAGCCCAAAATTGTATTTGGGCTGTTGATCTCAACTTATAATCTAATGGTTGGGGTTAAATTCTGTGGGCCTAATTGTACCTGTGGAGCTCCAGTGTCCATGGGGCCCAAAATTGCATTTAGGCCATTGATCTCCATTGAGATCAACGACCTAAATGCAATTTTGGGCCCCATGGGCATTGGAGTTCCATGGGTACATTTTGGCCCATGGAATAGAACCCAAACTGTTAGATTATAAATAAAATTAAGGGTGGTGAAAATAATTTAGGACCAGTTTAAAATATTCAATTTTTGATTTAAAATATTAAGGAATTAAGGAATTATAGGCATGATCACTACACCTTAAACTAGTCAATCACTGCCACCCTCAAGCACTTACTTTTCCATAGAAGTTTATTTTTTTAAAAGGAAGGATTCACCACGGTAATCAATGCATTTGCCTATTCTTTATCAAGATTCGCCAGGATTTTCTACAAATTTCTAGTGATTTAAATAAATTCACCAATAAAATTAATATTTTTTTAGAAAAAAGGAAAGATACACCAATAGAAATTAATAATTTTTTCCAAAAAAATAAAGATTCGCCAAGATTTTATATCTTTTTTCAGGGGGGATTTCTTAAAGTTATCACTAGTCTAAGGGTCTTGAAAAATAAAAACCTTATTGAAGGGTTGTCTGATTGTAATCTTGAGTTTGATTTCTGTGAGCATTTCATTTATGGAAAACAAAACCGCGTTTAGTTTTACTCAAGTTCTCATAAATCTTGTGGTGTATTGGATCTTATTCATTCTAATGTGTTTGGTCCTGTAGACGTTCCTTCAATTGGAAAATCCACATATTATGTTTCATTTATTGATTACTATAGTAGAAGGACATGGGTATACTTTCTAAAGAGTAAATCTAAAGTTTTCAATTGATTTAAATAATTTAAAGCAATGGTTGAGTTGCAGACTGGAAAGAAAATAAAATGTTTGAGGACTGATAATGGCAGTGAATTTTGCTCTAATGATTTTAATAGATTTTGTAAAGATTGTGGTATTCATAGACAAAATACAACTCCGTATTCTCCACAACAGAATGGAGTTGTGAAAAGAATGAACATGACACTGATGGATAAGGCTAAGAGTATGTTGAGTGGTGGTGGTCTAGAACAAAGGTTTTGGGCTTGAGCTATTGCCACTGCCTGTTACCTGATTAATAGGTCTCCTACATCAGCTCTTGTTGATAAAACTCCTATAGAGGCATAGTCAGTTCACAAGCCTTCATTAAGACATCTTAGAGTTTTTGATTGTGAGGCATATGCACATGTGCCAAAGGAGAAGTGAACAACATTGGAGAACAAGGCTGTGAAATATATCTTCATCGGATACATTTATGGTGTGAAAGGATACAAGCTTTGAGTTCCTGTTGCATAGAAGGTAATATATAGTAGAAATGTTATTTTTAGAGAAACTAAGTCTTCTTCTATTACATTGCAGCCAGAACAAAGTAAACAAGAAGATGTGATTCAATTTCCTTCTACACCTGAGAAAGTTGAATCGAGGCCCATGGATAGACAGGAAGTTGAGGAGAGCTCATCTAACTTTGAATCTTCAAAAGAGGAGGAAGAACCTCTGACTCATCTTGTTCGTAGGTCCATAAGGCATAGACAACCACCTAAAAGGTATTCACCTAATGATTGGAGATGTATTTTTTATTTGAATATGAACATGGATGAACCCATATTTATAGAAGAGGCATTAGGCATGAATGATGCAGAATCTTGGAAGATTGTTATGGATGAAGAAATGACATCTTTGAAAAAGAATGATACATGGGATCTTGTACCATTGCCTGAAGGATGAAAACTTGTTGATTGCAAATGGGTGCTCAAGAAAAAGATTGGTTTAGATGGAGGTATTGAGAAGTACAAGGCAAGGTTGGTTCCGAAAGGTTACTCTCAAGTTGAGGGTGTTGATTATGGTGAGATATTTTCTCCTATTGCAAAAATGACATCCATTATATTTTTGCTTTCTATTTCTACTGCTTATGATTTATAGGTTGAGAAAATGGATGTGAAAACTGCTTTCCTTTATGGTGACTTGGAGGAGGATATTCATATGACACAGCCAGAGCACTACGTGGTGAAAGGTAAAGGTAATTTGGTTTGCAAATTGAAGAAATCTTTGTATGGACTAAAACAAAGTCCTAGAATGTGGTACCGTAAATTTGATACATATGTGTTGAGTTTGGGATTTAAGCATTCTAAATTAGATCATTATATTTATTATAAAACTAATGGTGATTGTTTCCTGTTTATTGCATTATATGTTGATGATATGTTATTTATTGGTAAAAGGAAAGGTATGATTTCAAAACTGAAATCTCAACTTGCTGCTAAATTTGAAATGAAAGACCTTGGTGCAGCTAGACACATTCTTGGGATGGAAATTAGAAGAGATATAGTGATCAGAAAGCTATGGCTTGGCCATGTCAATTCAATTTTACGGAGGTTTAACATGCAAGACTACAGACCATTGTGTGTTCCCTTTTCAGTTGGAACAAAGTTATCTATTTTAGATTGTCCAACATCTCCATTGGAGATGAAAGAGATGACCAGAGTTCCTTACCAAAGTGCAGTTGGAAGTTTGATGTATGTTATGGTTTGTACTAGACTAGACATTGCCCAAGCAGTGGGAGTTCTTTCTAGATATATGTATAATCTTGGTAGAGTTCATTAGGATGCAATTAAAAGAGTCTTTAGATATTTGTGCGGTACCTCAGAGTATCCCTTCTGTTATCATAGTAATTTGACTAAAGATGATAGTTCCCTCAATATTCATGATTATGTGGATTCAGAATGGGTAGGTGATATTGATAGTAGACAATCCACCAATGCTTATGTCTTTACTTTATTTGGTGGTGAAATTAGTTGGATGAGTAAGCAATAGGTTATGGTTTTTTTGTTCGCTACTAAAGATGAGTCTATGATAGCTACTCATGCTTGCAAAGAAGCCATTTGACTTAAGAGACTGTGTTCAGATATTGGAATAAAACAAGGTGCAGTGACAATTTCATGTTGGGACCAAGCACATTGATGTACAATCTCATTTTGTTAGAGATATGGTCAAAGATGGTAGGGTGAAGCTGGTAAAGGTAGAGGCTTTGATGAATGTTGTTGATTCTTTAACCAAGCTTGCGAGCACAGAAAAGTTCAGATGGTGTTCAGAGACTATGGGTCTTTTGGCCCCTAGCAATTAAGAGATGATGTTTACTCCCTCCCGTTGCTCTTGCAAGGTGTTTGACAAGTGGGAGATTTGTTGGGAAAATGTGTCTCAACCTTGCAATTATATAAGGTTTATTGTTGATAGGATATATATATTTATATATATTTCCTAGTTGCACCGATAGGTGTAATATATAATAGGAGAATGGGGTGGAGTGGGATGCGTGTTAACATTTTTTTGTTAACAAAAACTATTAAATGGTCGACATACATTAAATTAATGATATATTGTAAATCTAGACCATTCATTATTAGGTTTTAGATGGGATGATAGATATTTTGTGTGCTTGTCTTGCCCTAGAAGGTAACCTTATCTTATGATGGTGTTGAATTATGGTTGTGGTATCGTGATGTTTTCTAAGAGTCTAATAATGGTCATGTTGTCTCTGGATCTTTGGTGGTGATACTCCTGTGAGAAGCTTTCTCTGCAAGTATATTGTAATCTTTGTGATTTCTAAATAATATATTGGGCGACTTTTGGAGTGTGGGGTTTTTCTCCCGAAAGGGTTTTTCCCATGTAAATCACTGTGCTATGGTATGTATGTTATCTATGTTTATTTATGTTTAAGTTTCTGTAATTGTTAAAGATCTGTAAATTTTTGTATTATCCTCCTCTCAAGATTAGTGTAGGAAGTTGTTCCACTACCTTAGCTTCCTTACAGATATGGATTGCATAAATAGTGTGTCCATATTGTTTGATTGATTGAGTTGTATGGATCCCTTAGCCTTCATCATTCTAGACTAACTCAACTAACCATAACATTTTAGTGTACCCCTTTATACCCAATTGGATGGAAAAAAAATTGGCCCTTGTAGGTTTGAGACACTTTTCAATATAGATGTAGAGGGGTTACAGAAATTAGGTTAAATCATATTATTACAATGTTGGCTTGGAGGGAATGGATTTTCATAGATCCATAAATTTTGAATTTTGAGGGGTAGTGGGCCCATGATGACTACCATTTTTTGAAACCTCATGAGGGTGGAGGAACATTTTGATGAAAAGGTGTTGTTGTTCCTCTCGAAGTTTGGATATGAACTAATTATAGTCTTGATAGGTTTCTATATCATGCCTTCTAGTCTTGTGGAATGTGTAGAATTTTTTGAGATCATAATATCTAGGTCCTTGGTAGGGGTTGTATCAACTTTCATTGAAATTGTGATGTTTTTTGTCAATTTTTCTCTATGATAGTAGTTCCTTTGAGGGTATTTATTTTGAGGAGGATAGTCAACATTATTGGCCATCTCATGTAATTTCTAGTTTGCTTGATTTGGGTAATTATTATTTCTATTATAGTTGTTACTGTTGTAATTGTGATTATTGTTTTGTTTGCTATTACTTTAGGGGTGCAACATCCATGACTCCATTTGTCATTGCACTTTTTTTACTTCTTAGGATCTTGGTTGTAGAGGAATTATTACTATTGTTATTTTTTAAATATTGGTTATTACCCTAGTTTTGGGTAACCAACCTTCCATCAATTTCATACTTTCTCCTTTCACTATCAATGGTGGATTGATGAATTCATAGGGCATCTTATAGGGCTTATTTGTAGGACTTGTAGAAATTTAGATATGGAGGTGGTTGAGAGGCCCCCTAGTTTAGATTATTTTGAGTAGTCACAAATGGATTGGAATGGGTTCATCATCTTAGAGACTGTGGTCATGTATTTAATTGTTTCAATTTTTGAAGTGGTTTCTCAACACCCTTGCCCTGAGTGCCCTAATTTTTTACACTAAGGTGGTAATAGATCCTCTTGAGATGCTTTGTTAGATTGATTAGCATTTCATCGGGGTGATTTTTATTAATTTTTATAATGGTATCCATGAATAGACTTTCAAGACCTCATGAAAAGAAGATTAAAAACTAGATTGCATCTGCACCAAAGGTGTGAAATAACACAACATTCCTTGAAATATATCCCCTTGAACAACTATAGCATACCTACTACTCAGATAAATCTATAAACATGTAGAGACACTAGCACTATGAGGAAACATCTACTTTCAATGTCTTCCCTTGACATATAGAACCATATCAACATGAGAGACATAGTTTGAATGTTTGGTTGATGCCCTAAAACACATTAGATCAAGTGAGAACATCTTTATAGTAGGGTCATGTCAAAGAACCAACTATCAAACTTTTTCATCAATAAATAAGGCATATATAGAGTTTCATATGTCTACACGAGCCTGATAGGATCATGCCATTTGTCCCAATCCTAGGATATAGCTTGTTTCATCTACTAGAAAGGTGTTAGGAGTGAAATATTGCATTCCACACCTCCTGGGACTGAATCGACAATGCCAAGACATCGGGGTGGGAAATTGAATGCTAGGAGAGGTGTCTTTTCGATGGCCAAGCCTCCTAGTTGTTCTCGGCTATATCAGATGGAGACAAACTCTTAAGAGCTCTAAAACAAAAAAAGGGTACCAGACGTTGGACCAACTATTCTCTCAAACCATGGCACCTAAGAATGTATTATTTGCATGTATAGGTGGATGTCAGGTCCATCTACAAATACCTTATTTTTTTAAATCAATTTCATTTTCATGTGGTGGCAAGGAACGCAATGTTCCAAAATTCTTCAGTTTCATCTAGTGGAAAGATGCTAGGAGCCATATTTTTCATTCTGTACCTCATGGGGCCAAATTGATTGTGCCAACATGCCAAGGTGGATGGTTGAATACTAAGGGAGGCCTCGTTTCATACCCCAAGTGGGACAATCAGTCCAGACTACAGGCTTCAAGAAAAGCCTCTTAAGCATTAGGGGAAATTTACATAAAATGGGCCTCCTAAGGATGGCATCATTAAAATAAGAAACTAACAAAAACAATTAGAATGTGACATCAACCATTATGGTGACATAATTTAAATTAAAAATATAATTATTTATTTTATTATGTTAAACTTTCTAAAATCCTATGAATTAACTCATTATGGTTAATTTAACTCTACATGTCTTATTCCATTTTAGTCATCTTTCTAAAAACATTTAAAAAATTATTTTTTATATTTATCTTTCTTAATTTCTATTATAGAAATTATTGTGTTTTCTAAAAAGTACTTTCATTTTTAGAAAAAAACAAATCTAAAACGTATTTTAACAACTTTAAAAAATAACATAAAAAATCTTTTCTCAATAAAAATATTCTTTTATTCCTTAATAAACATTAAAAATCATAAAAATGATTTAAATTTTTTAATAGTTGGAGAGGCAAGAGAAAGTAAATATATGTTATTTTTTAATTGTATGGCTTAATTTTATAGCTTTATTTTTTTAAATATATGTTAGTTGTCTTTTAATTTTTATTTATGGTAGCTACACTTTTTATTTAGAACCCTTCATTTTGTAAACATATATAAAATCATGAATTCGCACTGAACCAAACACCTGCAATGAATTCAAAGATAATGCCATTGTCTGGCATTACTGCAAGGAGGGGGGCATAATTCCGTTCCTGGAATGCCTTAATGGGCATGATGAGTCGTTATCCATCCAGTGTGCTTCTTCGTGGGTTGACAGACGGGTCACCATTGGCAGTGTTAGTTTTGAGATCTCAGAGAAAAGTATAGCTGAGGCGACAGGCTTATCCCTTAAAGGCATTAAGTTGCCGAGAAAAATGAGGGTTTTCGACGCGCAGAACCAAAAGCTTTTCTTGGGTGACGGTGAAGAGTTGGTTCCCTACCAGGGAGGGTTCGAAAGGGTGAAGCTTCCTCATCCATGGGCGGACATGTGCTTCTTAATCATGAAGTACTTCACCTTGGAAGGCTGTTATGCCAGGTTTTATTACTACCATCTTCCCTTGCTCAATCATTTTTGCAGAAACTTGGCTATTTGTTTCCCTTACTACTTGCTTTCTTCTTTAGAGCACTCGGTTAAAATGGTTCATAAGAATTTAACCTCTAGGCCGTTGGAGAAGCCTGTGCCCCTACACCAAGGCCTCATTCACAGACTTTACCAGTTTCACTTGGCCCTGATGCCCTCTGCCACTCTCCATCACCCGGCTGTGGAACCCTCCCCCAATACTCTGTCAGCTTCTATCAAATGTGATTCCCTGCTCACTCCTGTGAAGAATAGTCATGATGGCTCGACTTTGGCCTCTGTGGAAACTAATACGCCCACTCTTGGGTCTACCTCTACCCCTAAGATGAAGGACTCTGTTAAGTCTAAGAAGCGGCTTCATTGCCTCTCTGAGCTGGCTGAGGAAGCGGCTATTCTTAGCTCCCTCAAAGATAGTCATGAGACCCCTAAAGGAAAAAACATGTCTATTCAGAATCCTGCTAAAAAGGCAAGAAAGGGCAAAGGAAAAAGCATATCCCCTGGTGTTAGACGTTTTACCAGAATTGCTGGGAAGCCAGCCCCCAAGGTTAAACTTATAGTGATGATTCAAAGGAAATTTGCATGGAGAATCTTGTTTCTGGGGAGCAATTTGATGGCCATGACTCTCTGCAGAATGATTACAGGGACAGCCCCGAGAATGTGATTGGTACTGGTAGTGATAAAGATGAGTTTGACCATTAGAGCCCTATGGAGGCCCAGTATGATACTGGCGAAGGAGAGGGGAACATGAATGAGCAAAATCCTGCCGGTGCTGAAGAGGTGGAAGCGAACAGTCAGTCTATCCCTGAAGAGATTCAAGATGATGATGTCAGGGCTACTGCTGAGGATGGCAATGTGAATGAGGGCAGGGACAGTAACTCTCTTTTTGTTGAAGTGACTCAGTTAAAGGACAAGATGGTGGCTCTGCAACTCAAGCTATCTACTCTTTATAAGTTCATTACCCGCATGCTGTGCAGGTCTTCCATGACCAACTTAACCCTTTTGCAGGATATTCAACTTTTCTCCCCGGGAGCCGACAATGACAGAACTCAGGAGCTGGACAAAGTTTTTGAAGTTCTTGCTAAATATTGGGAGGACTCTATGTCCTAGTGTGCCTTCTGCTGTCTGTTTGCTGGTTTTTTGCTGTTGCTTACTATCTGCTGTTTGTAAGCTGGTGTTTCCTGGGTTTTGGTTCCAGGCTCTTTTTGTTTCCTGAGCCTGTGCTTTTTCTTATGTAATCTCTGTTTTGGGTTTGACCCCTTGTTTTTACCGCTTGTTGTAATCAAAAACATATATAAAATCATAAAATTTAAATATGTATAAAATAATAAATATAAGTATATCTAAATCTATAAAATAATGTAAGTTATAAAATCACAAATATATTAAATCATACACTTTAAGCATTTATAATATAATAATAATTTTAAATTTATAAAATCATTATATATGAAATTATAAATGTATATTAGTCATTAAGGGTGTGGTTTGGTGGTTAAGTCGCTTAGTTGTAGTGATGGCCACCACCAGGATTCAAACCCTTGGTTGTGGGTTTATTTTAATTTGTTGCTAATAAATATTCTAAAGCTAGCTTTAATTTTTTCTCTTGATAAACTAATTTAAATTTTATATAATAAAAAACTATTATAAAATATTTATTTTTATTTTATATACATTTAAAAAATTTAAGGTTTGTTTTAAAATTAAAAGAGTAGCTTTAAAAATATAATAAAATATTTTCAAATCAAGAAAATAAATAATAATCATCAGGACCTAAATTTGATGGCCGTATTTAGTCATTTTAGTTGTAATATACAAATAACACTTGCACCCATATGAGGTTCAAGGAATACATCGATAAGAACAACCGACGAGTTTAGAAAATTTTAGGAAGACTATACCACTTGAAAGGCAAGATTTTAGGTAAATTGTCAAACTTTCTATGTAATTATTCCTACAAATAGATGACTGTCACAAAAAATTGCTTGATAGTAAGGTAGACCATCAAAGCCTAAATTTGATGGTCGTATAGCCATATTTAAGCCTTTTTGCCGTAAAATACAATCAAAATTTTAAAAAAAATGTATCATATGAAAGGAGAGATATTGGATAGACTCTCAAAATTTATATAGAATTGTCATGATATATATTTGGCTTATATATAATTTTACTTATACTAAGGTACGTCACAGTATTTTAAGGGCACCTTTAAATGGATAACCATCATAAAAAAATTGCTTGACATGCATGGTCGACCATCAAATTTAGGCCCTCTCGACCATCAAATTTAGCGCCTGATAATAATAAAAAAAATTGAATTTGAGTTTTTTAAGGAATTATAATAGAAATATGTGTCCCCACTTAATCATCTAGTTAAGTAATTTATATTTAATTAATTTATATTTGTTTTTTAGAGTTTCTTAGAAGGCACATTTTCATTAGTGAACTAACAAAAATTAACTAAAAGATGACATCAATATCATCTAAAATAAAAATATAATCATTTATTTTATTAGATTAAACTTTCTAAAATCCTATCAATTAACTCACTAAAGTTAATTTGACTCTAGATTTTTTTTAGATCATTCTTAACTTATATTATAGAAATTATTGTGCTTTTAAAAAACAAATCTAAAAAATATTTCAACAAATCTTTTCTCCATAAAAATATATAAACATTAAAAATTATAAAGCTGATTTTTAAAAAATTAAAAATAATATATACTTTTATATGTCTATATAATAATATAAAAATTATCATTAATGCTCAAGTTCCACCAAATGGACCTCTCACCATGGAGATAATTATCATTATGGAATTCCTTATTGGTAATATACAACCGAACATGTTCCCAAGCCCGCCAAATGGATTTAAATATGGCAGAACCCTGAACAACAACCAGGGATTTACCAACAATCAAGTCACAAAAGGGGAGATCCTTCCAAGAACTAGCTTTCTTGGGATAACCTCTCTCAATGTTATGTCTAACCAGCACTTTCCAAGGACTGTCACCCTCCAGAGAATGAAAAATCCATTTGGCGGCAAGAGCAATTCCTTGTAACTTAAGATCTTTCAGCCCAAGCCCTCCCAGGGTCTTATCCGTATGACACCATTTCCAATTAACACTATGACATTTTTTATTACCTTTACCATCTAACCAAAGAAAAAATCTAATGGCTTTTTGAATTTCAAGAATTTGATAATTACTAAACATCCAGGCAGAAGAATAATAAATATTATAAGAGGACAAAAGCTTTTGGCAAACTTGAATTCTCCCAGCAAGAGACAAGGATCTATTGTGCCATTTATTAAGCTTATTCATAATCTTAGCCTTAACCCAATCCCACATATCCTTAAGAGAAGGATCAACCGAGTAAGGGATACCAAGTTACTTAACAACTTTATTAGGACCACCCCATTGATAATTATAATGGGAAAACCAACTAGGAGGTTGCTCATCCCATCCCAAACAAATAGACTTAGCCTGGGAGATACGAGCTCCAGAGATGGTGCAAAACAAATCTAATTTAGCTTGCAAATTTAAAAAATTGTTATTAGAGAGCTCAAAGAAAAGAGCAGTATCATCAGCAAATTGGCTATTAAAAGCTCATCATCATTAGGGAGGTAAAGGCCCCTGACTTCCGGGGACAGAGTATTATCCCTGAGAATATAATATAAAGCTTCAGCAGAAATGATAAACCCCTAGCCCTCTATCAGGGATGCTCTGCTAGGTTCTGGGCTAAGTCTGGTATTACTCAATTTGCTGATATTTTTGAACATGACAGTCTTATTCCTTAGGCTGATCTCAAGTGCATATTTAACTTACCTGATTCTCACAAGAAGACTTATAATCTGATTATTCTTGCTGCTACTCTACACTAGTGTTTGGCTGTTGTTCATGATATCTGTATAGTTGATACTGTGGTTTGATGTGAGGCTTTGCCTCTGTCCTGGTGATTCTTGGTGAACTGTTACTCTTTTTGGTACTCTCTATAGCTAATAAAAAAATATAAAAATTAAATATTATTGCATATAAAATTAAATTAAATTCAAGAAGCTAATTAAAAAAACTTAGCTAGCTTTTTTAATTTTAATTTTTAATATTTAAAAATATGAATATTAATATTATATAACATATATTATTGAATTTTTTTAAAATTGTTGTCTTATATTTAGAAAATGAAAATAACTTTAAATAGAATAAAATATTTATAAAATTAAAGTTTTAAAAACATTTAAATTTAAAGTTTGTTTAAAAATTAAACAAGCTTTGCATAAAAATTATAAATATATAAAACCATATATATATATATATATATATATATATATATATATATATATATATATATATATATATATATATATATATATATATATATATATATATATATATATATAATGATAATATGAGACTTAATTTAATATTAAAGTGTATATTAACTAGTATATTTATATTTAAAAATATATATCTAAAGTACACCGAGGGATATCTCTTTTCCATAGTTTATTTGATTTTATTACTTTTTTTTTCTTCCATCATTTTTATTTTTTAAATTTTCATTTTTTTTGGGTTTGATATTTTTGGTGATTTAAAAAGAAATTGATAATAAGAAAATCACAAAAACTATAGAACCAAAAAAGAAATTGGAAAAAATAAAAAATAAAAACCAAAAAAGAAATTGAAATAGATAAAAAATAAAAACCATAAAAAATTGAAAATAAGAAAACCACAAACCAAAAAAGAAATTGGAAAAAATAAAAATAAAAACCCAAAAAGAAATTGGAAAAAACAAAAAACTAAAACTAAAAAAAAAATGGAAAAAATAAAAAATAAAAACCAAAAAATTTGAAAATAAGAAAATTACAAAAACTATGGAACCAAAAAAGAAATTGGACAAAATAAAAAATAAAAACCAATTTTTTTTTAAGATTGGAATCTTATTTTTTTAATTTTTAGATTAGAATCTATAAAATTACACGGAATCAAAATCTTTGAGCTCTTCAACTCCACCCTACTGTGAATGTAGGAATGTCTCTCGGCATAAATATAAATTTTAAAGGTGATTAAAAAAAGAAAGAAAGAAATGCTACTAAATATTCATAATAAAAGCTAATAAATATTCATTTTTACTTTTTATATGTATTAAAAAATTAAACTTAAATTTAAATTTAAACATACAAAGTTTGTTTTAAAATTTGAAATTGTAGCTTTTAAAATATAACTTTAAGAAAATATAGAAAGCTAATAAATATTTATTTATATTTTAGAAAAGTGAACTTGAGTTTTAAATAAAATTAGAAAGCACTTTTAAAACATAACTTAAAATAAAAGATTTTTCAAAGAAAGAATAAAAGAAAAGAAATAATAAAAAAAAGTGAACTTTGAGTTTTTAAGAAATTATAATAGAAATGTGTGCCCCTAAGTAATTTATATGTATTTATATTTAAGTAATTTATAATATATATAATATAGTAGGCCCATTTTTTATTTAAATTTCCTCTAATTTTGAGTCTTGCTCTAATGTACTTATCTTGGATTTTTGTAACTAGAGCAACAATATCATCTAAGGTTGCTTGTTGGTTGTTCCTTGGACATCTACCATACTTAAGGCATCATGTGTAGGAGCATTTACTTACTTCTCATTAATGTCCCCACAATTTTTGAGCTTAAGCATCTGAACACCAAAACCATAAGGATTTTTTTAATGATCCCAAGAACTACATTGGGATACCAAGTATAATAACTAGGAATTGGATATTTTTTAATTATTTATTATTTA
This sequence comes from Cunninghamia lanceolata, assembly GCA_027924645.1. NCBI lineage: Eukaryota > Viridiplantae > Streptophyta > Pinopsida > Cupressales > Cupressaceae > Cunninghamia > Cunninghamia lanceolata. Next base: position 6,764,192 of record BSBN01000108.1, read on the forward strand.
TTATTCAATGGGCAGGCTGAAAACTTTCTAAAAAATTATAGAATTTGTTAGATATTTTTTATTATTTATTAATTTATAAGTGTTTTAATCCACTAAATTATTTTATCAATTCTTATTGAAATTTCATCACATTAACTATTGTCTTCTTTCACTTATATTAGTAAATTTCTTTTTACATTACATATTGAGATGAACAAACATAGTTGGGTTTGAATTCGACTTTCATGAAGTATTAATTCATTCATGGCTCTATGTTATTGAAATGAGTGAGACACATACACATAAAATTATTATCATGTCAATTCCTTACTAGGTAAATAGTCCCTTTTGCATTGTATATTGCCCTTACAAAACAAACATAATTAAGATACTCTATAGTAAAAGATACTCAATTTTAAGCCAAGTAATTATAGTTAACCTTCTAAGTAACTTGCCTATATTGTATATATGTAGTAAATTAATTGAATCCCTTATTGGAAAAAAATGCATATTTAATCATATAATTATTTTAAAAATAATTCTGTGAGAGTACTATGTTCTACAACTTATATCTAAAATTATGCACATAAGGCATAACTATATTTTTCTATTAAATACATACTAAGATTGCTCATAATACATCCACTGGAAATTTTTATAAGTATGTATTTGATATATGAACTTTTATAATATCTATCACATTTTTAAAAAATAATTTTTTTTGAGAAATACTTCCAACATATTCCCAGTCAATGTGGATTAATTGAATGAAACTCCATGATATATAAATCAACAATACTATCCTAACTAACTATATCATATGTTATGGTTTTTAATATTATATTACTATTATATATTATTAATAGTATATTAGTATGTAATATTATATTATTATTCATACTATAATAATACCATAAAAATATGCTTTTGATTTTTTTATATAATATCATATATTTACTTTTAAGAAAAATATATGATTTTTTTTGGGTTAAGGATCGTTCATTAATATTACCAAAAATTATAGCATCCAGTTACATCTTTCGTGGCCAAGCCAGCCACCTTGCCACCTTATCAAGGCTCACAATAGTACAAAATTACTAAATAATACATCATGCAAGAGCTTTTTCTTCCCATATACAATTATATCAAAACATCAAATAGATTTATCTCATAGTATAATCAGAGTATGTAGGGATATCATTAGTAGGGCTGGCCCCTAATCAACAACCTCCATCCTGGGATCAACAAAGCCTGGAACAGATGCTGGTTCCACATCTGCATGTCCAACACCATCTCTATCCACATAGATCTTCTGGCTATCATGAAAAAAAAGTTCTTCGAAACCCTGTTTACCGCTCCTCAATTTAGATCCATCAAGATGAAGCTTATTAAAACATGCACTCAACACCTCTAGCCGTTGGAAGAAGGTCTAACAAGCTACAATAGAATCATGGTGTCCCAAGTCTGGAAAGGCATCAATAAGATCTTGAGTTGAGCTATCTTCAATGTCAGCATTCTTTTCTTTAAAGGTCATTTGTCTTTCCACATTTAAAGCCACCTGTATAAAAACATCAGAGAGTGTGAGTCTAGACTCAGACCCAATAAGAACCCTTGCATTTCCTTGATAATGGTCCTCATTCCTCTTTTTCCACACCATCCATAAAATTTCAATTGTTAATGCAAGCCAAAACAAGTTTTCATAGGTGTTACAAATACTACACATAAAACAGTTGAAACCTAATGGCAATTTCTTTAAGCAAAGCAGCCATCTAAAGCATCCTTTCTTGGGTTCAAGGGGGACATAACAGAATGACATGAAGAAACCTTTTGATTTCTTAAAACAACAATTATAATTCCAAACCTTGACACAATGCTCATAAACCTCCTTTGAGTTACAAAGCATCATGTAGATCCTTTTAGGCTCATAATTCAAAAGATTGGCACCATCTTCCCACTTCAGGTTATCCAACCAATTCTGCTCACTCATTAGGTTCAGCAAAGCATGGTTGTTTGAATAAGCTGAAAACAAAATAGAGAATGTTATTTTTTGAGTTTCTTTTAGCCCAAATTCATTTTTTAGCTTCTCCCAAGATTTAATGCCGGAGGAAGAGAAAAAGTCTTGAAATTTGGACAACCCCATCTTATGCCATTTGAGACCTGAGCAGCCTTGTATGAGAGCTATAGGCTTCTCATTGTGTTTCAATGCCCATCAAACAGAGCTGTGCTTCCGCTATTACAAGAAAGAATTGCCCCTACTAGGGTAGGAGATAAGACCCCTGACACCTTCCCAAGCCTTCCAAATAGAGGGAAAAACTATAGACCCAAAAGGTTTAACCTTAAAATATCCAAAAAGGAGATCATAGGGATGTAAATTTTTCCATCCAAGAGATCCTTTAGGCCTGGCAAGATTAATGTTGTTCCTCACTAAGACCTTCCAAGGCTCATTGTCTTCCAAAGAGTTTACAATCCATTTTGCTACAAGGGCCAACCCTTGAAATTTCAAGTCTTTCAAACCAAGCCCTCCAAGATCTCTACTAAAACAACACCATTTCCACATTACACAGTGTTTTTTATTTGTTCCCTTGCCATCAGACCATAGAAAGGCTATAATCACTTTCTAAATGCTTTCTATCTGCAGATTAGAGAAAAGCCACATGGAGGCAAAATACACAGTGTAAGCTGACAATTTTTTTTGACACACCTGAAATATCCTCGCTAGGGAGAGACCTTGTCTATTCCAATTCTTGAGTTTACAATCTATTTTAGTGAATACCTAGTCCCACATATGCTTGAGGGAAGGATCAATAGAAAAAGGAATTCCAAGAAACCTCACCAACTTTTTAGGACCTCCCCATTGCCAATCATTTTCACCCAGCCAAGAGGGAGGGAACTCAGACCATCCTAACAGAATAGATTTATTGAAGGAAACCTTGGCACCTGAGGCAGTACAAAACATTTTCAATCTGATCTTTAAATTCTCTAGATTTTCTTTCTCTACCATAGGATATAAGGCAGTATCATCTTCAAACTGCATGTTAAGAAGGGAGCTGCCATCAAGAAGTTCAATGCCTTTAAACACCCCTGGTATTTTGTCTGTTCTCAACAGATAAAACAAAGCTTCAGAGACAATTACAAATAGTGTAGGGGCCAATGGGCAGCCCCGTCTAATAGATCTCCTCATATGGAAAGAAGATGTAAATTCCCCATTGACTTCAACCTGAGCAGAAGCATTTCTAAACAACATTTCTACCATCTTCACAAATTCTATTGGGAATCCAAAATCCTTGAGGAGACAAATTATGAAAGACCATTCCACTCTGTCATAGGCTTTTTTGAAGTCTAACAATAAAATCCCAGCATTCTGCCTAGATTCCTTAGCCCAGTGAGTAGCCTCCCAACTAGTCAACAGGTTCTCAAGAATATATCTACCTTTGATAAAGCATGTTTGAGTCACATTTATAATAGAGGGTAAGATGTCAACCAGTCTTCTAGCCAACACTTTGGCTATAATTTTGTAAGACACATTAAGTAAGGTAATTGGCCTCCAATTCCTCAGATTGGATTTATCTCCCCTTTGGGTAAGAGCTTAATGATTCCTTTATTTATGTCCTCCCCCAAGGAACCACACTCAATTGCCTCCTGATAGACCTCCAACAGATCATCAACAACCCAATTGATATTGGCTTTATAGAACTCTACTGGAAGACAAGCTATCCGAGGAGATTTGTAGTTACTCATAGATAAAATGGCATTACTAATTTCATCTTTGGAGATAACCTGCTTAAACTTTTCAGCCATCTATGCATCCACCATCTTAGGGCATATCAAAAAGCATAACTTCTGAGCTTCAGCACACTCTGAATTCCTATCTTCAGCTCTAAAAAGACTCTCATAGAAGCTTTTGACCCTAATATTAATCTCACTTAGATTTGTGAATGTATCACCATTTTCAGAAATAGCTTCTATATGTTCCTGTTTGAACTTGCATCTTAGCATGCTAAATAAATATTTTGAGCCCCTATCACCACCTTTTATCCAGTTCAACCTAGCCCTATGCTTAGCACCTTGGTTTCTTATAGTCTTAAAGGACCTGAGTCTATTTTTAATGACACTCAGTCCAGAACTCAAGCCCTCATTGAATGGATCAGCTTGAAGATTTCTTTTAGATTCAATTAGTTCCTTTTGTAATTCCCTTTCTTCTTTCCTTCTATTTCTTACCACATATCTAAAACACTTCTTTGCATGCCTTAGTAAGCTCTGACTAGTGTTTGACAGCACTAAAAAATATATGATTTTGCAAATTTTAACGTACATTAAAACAAGGATCATTGAAATAATTAATAATAATTCAAATCTCTTGAAACTCCTTTACAATAATTATGCTAAATTTTGATAATAAATTGTTATTTTAATTATTAGCCAATAGGCTTTTATATGTGAGCATTTAGTGCTGGGAAAGTTGTCTCACGCCTGGAAATTTTCTAAACTCGTTAGTTTTTCTCATGTCGGGAAAAAATGGTGTGAGAAAAAGTTTCATGTTGAAATGCTCCCCACCCAGGGATTAAATTTGACAGTTGACCTTGCTTGTCAACCAATTTTTTATGACAGTTATCTATTCAATAGTACCCTTCAAATACTATGACATGCCTTAGTATAAACAAGAGCTCTGAAAGAGCTGGAGTCCCTGCCAAAGGGAATAGATATGCTTATGTATGTTTGCAATTGATATAGGTTTATAATTCTTTTTGCGAAGTTTGTGTTGGTGGGTTTGATGACATTAGAAGATATCACATGTAGCAGTATGCCAATGCTTGCAACAAGGTACAGGCAACAGGAACTTGAATGTGTTATTTCATAGATATGTTGATACAGTTAGTTGGACATTGAGAGGTATGAAGTTATTTAGGTTTGTTTGGTGTGTATTTTTAATAGAATAAAATACACATAGAGTTAAAACTAGTAGCCTATTTTAATTTGATGGCTCTATCCATGCTTTAATTTACATGTATATAGTAAAATGAAGGCAAGGAAAAAGTATATATTTTTCCATAGATAGAGAAAACTTGCACAAGTACAAAATTGATTGTTTGTATAATTCAAATTGAGATGAATCAGTTATGTAACAATGAATATGTCCTATAACTATAAATGAAAGATGGAAAAGGCTAGTGCATTTATGCATCTTTATTTTGTTAGTGTTATGCAGGATGATAATTCTTACGCTAAAATTTTAAAATTCTAAATGCATATAAAGTTGTAATTTATAGTTAGTGTTATGCACCATGATAATTTCCATGCAAAAATTTAAAAATTCTAAAACCATATGAAGTTGTAAATGAAAGGGAAAATTAATGTTACCATTCATGTTTATTTCTAGACATGATAGTTGTATAGTTGTTTGCATCTATTTGTACACATCCATTTCCACTTAAACAGGCAATCAGGCATTTGCAAATGATGTTTATAAACTTATTGTACTGTTGGAAGCGCTTTAGGCATGAGAAAATGACCCATTTTTTGGTCAAATTTCAAGTTATTAAAGCATTTCTGTTAAAACATATCATTTGCTAAGATAAAATCTAGTTGTATTTCTTTTAGGTTTTTCTAATAAGAACATCAATACCCAATCAGGAAAAAATCAAAGCATATAAGTGGTCAATCAACCCTAGATAAACTATGTCATTTGTAATTTGTACCATGACATAAAGTATGGTAACTTGAGGTGTGTTAGATGGTCGAGGAATGGGTATTGCCTACTTTGTCTTCATGTGTGAAGTATGGTTTTTGACTAAACTACATCATTAGGGCTAATAGATGATATATCTTTGGTCATATATATTAGTTTTTTTTCTTGTTTGAAGAGGTTTTGAGTGTCGCATATGGTCATTTCTCTTTAATTGTTCTATATCAAAGCCTTAGGAAATATTCCCCTTGGCCTAGCAAATAGAAAACCAAGAGAAGCTACTCTTTCTCATGGATTGGTCCAAATTTGTCCTTGCATGATCATAGTTGCAAATACAATTGCTTAGGGTAAATTTCACAGTGGCTCAAGGTATGACTTGTCTTTAGGTTTAAGGGGTCAATAGTTGTGAGACAAAAAATGGCACTATTGTTGGGATTCATTGAGGGTTTTCATCATCTAAGTGTGCTACTTTATAGTTTTAGGGTTTAAGGTTCATAGTTTAGAATTAAATTTTAGTTTCAGGGTTTATAGTTCATAGTTTTAGGGTTTATAGTTAAATTTAGTGTTTGAGCATTTATATTTCATAGTTTTAGGGTTTATAGTTAAGTTTAGCATTTTAGGGTTTACATTGTATGCTTGTGATGAAACAAGAACATAGATCCATAGATGTTAACAAAATTCTCGCTTATCTACAAAGAGAAGTAGATTTATTTTAGAATTTTACAACATATTTTATGACTAGATTATAATTTCATAATAACATTGTCTAGAGTATATTAATGGTATCTGTGTATTGAATGTTATAATTCATGTTGTGCTTATTTCTGAATGTCTTGGTCACTTTTTTGTAACATATGTTTGTATTATATACAAGAAATTGTTATTGTGCATGAATATGATATAAAGTTAATGTAGCATTGCTTTGAAATCACTAGTGTTATATAAAGATATGTTAATTAGAAATAAAGAAATTAAAATTCTATTGGTTTATACTTTCTATATTCATTCTTGATATTGTTGCAAATAATTTGGTGGTGATAAATTATGATACATTGAAGTCACTTGTTTTTAATATATTCATCAAAATCTCTTAAATTAGTAAACCATGGGATTGTTATAAATTGGTAAAAGCACTTAAAGGTGTTATTGCTAAGATAGGATTAGAGAATTTGATTGCATGGCCTATGCTGGAATCTTATATTCTCTTGGAACTCTATATCACATGCTTGATGTGCACATTTAAGATTTAAATTTAGATGTTTTAACCAAAGAAATTATAATCTTTGATGCTTGATTGGCTGTTTAGGGACTTCAAAAAAACAAATTGAATTAGTCTACAATTACTAAGATAATGGTTCTTCAGATATTGCATTTGCTTTGTCAATAATAAGTATGTTTCCTAATCTCCTTAATAAAAAATAAATAAGAAATTGTAAAACAATAATAATCATCCAAACTTTATAGAACTCGAACAGATATGATATATCATATTTCTAAAGAATCAAATAATATTGTTATAATCAAAGCATGTGTTTGACTACAAGAAAATAGTTAAACGGTCACTCTAGATTGCATCAACCACCCCCACAATACTGAATTCATAAATAAGTTTACAATATTGTTATTATCAAAGTGTATGTGTTCACCTACTAGAAAATGATTAAATGATAGTCACATATTGTCTGAAGCACTTGAAAACATAGAATTTGTAAATAGTTTTACTTTTTAATTCCCAATGGAAGAATCAAGTTAATGTCAGTTAAGACTAGTTTGGTGTTTTGTTTCCATCATGTCCAGACCATACATTTTTAGATTCCTATGTAGCTCTTCAATTCAGTATATCATCCTCTAAGTTTCTATAGAAGTGTTATTGCTCCCTTTGGGCAACTATGAGCTAAGTGAAGGTAATTTTTGTTAAACTATGGATAGCCTTTTATAATAAAAAAGAGATTACAACTTTAAAAAAACAAAATTATGTTAAAAATAGTAATGTGAAAATGGTTTTATTAAATAAAATAAGATGTAACTAAATGGAAAAGAACCAACTTTTTATGTGAAGTTAATAAATTATTATTAATGTTAGTTAGGACATAGGGACTAACTTCAGTCATCCTCTATTATCAGATCAACTCCAATGACTTGGATGAACAATACATATAAAAAGAATTCATGAACTATGAAACACTAGAATCCGTGACACTATATCATCAGTCAGTATTGATCCTTACTGATGTATACATCTGTTCTTGTGAATGAAGACAATATCTACTAGCAAAAGTGTAACACTATCAGTTGTAAATTGAGCAATATCCATAATCCAAGAGTAAAATTGGAAATAGAGTCAGTCTACTATTTGCAAGACTTCTGTGATTAGGGATACAAGGAAGCACATGCACAACATTTTAAGTGAATAACACACAATTATTCATCATCAATTAGAAATCTCCCAATCAATTAGCTTCAAAGGTTGACATAAGACATTTGATTGTCTTTCTAAACAATTGCTTGGGATGAGTGGGCATCTCTAAACTTAGAACTGAGACAGCAATCAGGATGAGCATCAGGAAAATGGGGATAAAGCATTGAGATGGTGTTTAGCACTCCATCATTGTCTTGGCAATCGTCATCACTATTAAGAAATACATGGTTAGTAAAAGTAGCTCTATGACAAATTGCATACAAAAAGTGGAGAAGAAATATGTATATCTGCACTTTGTCACTTACTTGTTGCTTTTGAAAGGAGGTTCTAAATAGCTAGGCTAACATCATTGACTCATTTGCAATGTTATGTGAAAAAAGAGAGGATGAAACCATTACAGGGACATAGAAAAATATAGAATGACAATTTAAAAGATATAGGAACTTACAAATGCAGATATGTACAAAAAACTACAAAACAACACTGTAAAAGATATAGGAGGTTACACATGTCCATTTTTTCACTTTTAATATGATAGACGTAAACCTTGTGAAGAGACGGAGGTGCAATCTGCAAAAGATTGTCGATCTAATGAAATGATTTTATATGAAGACAGTTTGCATTTTTCTAGACACAATTTTCTTTTTTATTTACTAGACCAAAGTGCAGTCGACATGCATGCATGCAGAGAGAAGAGTAGTTCTATTCTTAATTGTGGCCAGCATAGAAGTCAATAGACATAAATGATTTGAACATACACAGTTGTCAGTGTCATCAAGCAAGCTGAGCAAATTGATCAACAACTGAAAAATGACAGTGCAAAAGATACCGGAACTTACAAATGCCTGCTTTTTTGCTTCTAATAGAGTATATATAAATGTTGTCAAGAGACAAATTTCACCCCAGTCAAACAGAGTATATGAAACAACATTAGAAATGCATGAAACAATTCCAATAGCAAAAAACCATTACGAATTGATGCAATGATTTTATAAGGAGACAATTTGCACTTATTTATACCTGATTTTGATTTTGATTTTATAGATCGAAGTACAGTTGGCATGCATCAGTGCAGAGAAAAGATTTGTTGCATTCTTAACTAACGCCAACAGAGAAGTTGACACTAATGTATTATGGTGTTAAGTCTTTAACTCAATGACAGAGACCAACTCATAAAAGCATTCAAAGATAGGGGAAAGTAGACATAAACTCATAAAATGCATGAACAATGTAAAAATGACCACGTAAAAGATGTAGGAACTTAGAAATGCTTCGTTGTCCACTTTTAATCTCATAGATATAAACCATCTGAATGGAGCCAAATTTCACCATCATCAAACTAGCTGAAGAAATGAATAAACAACACAAAAAATCTTTTGCTCATGAGACTTAAAACTTTACATCAGAAGGCATTAATGTCACCTATATTTCAGTCTCTTGATAGTAAATGAAAATTAGGGACTGATAAATGCCTAATGTCCTGTGAAAATGTGATGCGCTAACATAACCCATAATAGTGGTGAAAGATAGGGAAGAGTGGACATTAACCCAAAAAATGTAGAAAGCAACGAACAATAGACATTTACAAATAAAATGTGGAGATGTAGAGAACTAAAAAATGACAATGTAAAAGATATAGGAAATTATTAAAGTGCAGAGACCAGCAAACAATAGGCATAAAGGCATACAATACAGAAATGCAAAAAGAACTATAAATTGATAATGGAAGAGATATAGTAACTTACAAACTCCTCATTTTTTGCTTCCAATGTGGAAGACGTAAACACTGTCAACAGGCACAGATCGCACCACCATCAAGCAATACAGGCAAACAAATAAACAACAGAAAAATGACACTGTAGAAGATACAAGAGCTTACAAATGCTTTCTTTTTCACTTCGTTTACAGTAGATATAAACCTTGTGAAGAGACATAGGTTTGATGCTTGTGAAAGAGACTATGTCAAGAACATGGGAAAGGCATGGAATATTTCCAATAGCAACAAAATATTATGAATTGATGAAATGGTTTTATACTGATACATTTTGCACTTATGCAGACCTAACTTTCATTTTCATTCTATAAATGGAAGCATAGTTGACATGCATGCGAGCAGAGAAAAATCTAGTTCCATTCTTAACTATGGACAATAGAGAAATTGACAGTAATGAATTATGGTGTTAAGTCTTTAATTCAAACAACAGAGACTAAACAATAAAAGCACTCAAAGATAGGGAAGAGTAGACATCAACGCATAAAATGCAAAGAACAACAAACAATAGACATTGACCCATAGAATGTGGAGATGTAAAAAACTATAAAATGACATTGTAAAAGATATAGGAACTTACAAGGCTCGGTTTTTTGGTTTCAATGTGATAGACATAAACCCTGTCAACAGACACAGATGTCACTCTCTTCAAACATTCAGAGTCAATGAACAAACAACACAAAAATCATTGTGTAAAAGATGTTGGAACTTACAAATGTGTTGTTTTTCGCTTTGAATACAATAGATATAAATCCTCTGAATAGACACAAATTACACCCTCATCAAACTATCTGAGCAAATGAATAAACAACACAAAAATCTTTTGCTCGACGGTGTGAGAACTTTACACCCGAAGCCATTAATGCCGCCTACATTTCAGTGTTTTCATAGAAAATGAAAATTAGGGACTGATCTAAATACTCAATGTCCTCTTAAAATGCATCCTGTTGATAGAACCCATAAAAGTAGTCAAAGATAGGGAAGAGTGGAGATCAACGCATAAAATGTAGAGAGCAAGAAACAATATACATTAACTAATAAAATGCAAACATGTAGAGAACTATAAAATGAGAATGCAGAAGATATATGAAGTTACAAATGCCTCACTTTTTTGCTTCCAATACAATAGAGATAAACCCTATCAATAGACATAGATGTCACCACCATCAAAGAATATGAGAAAATAAATAATCAGTGTAAAATGATGGTGCAAAAGATCTAAGAACTTACAAACGCCTCACTTTTTTGGGTTCCAATATGATAGATATAAACCCTCTCAACAGACACATATTTTATCCCCATGAAATAGGCAGAGGCAATGTAAAAATAATGCAATAAATCCTATGCTAGTATTCTTAAAGCTTTATAGCATATGGCATTAATCATGCCTGCACTACAGGCTATTGACAATAAATGAAAATTACATACCAATCAATGCACAAAGCCACTGTCCAAACGCCATGCATCAACAGATACACTGTGTGTGAAGACATGACTATATCAAAGAACATTACAAAGCCATGAAATATTCCCAATAGCAACAAAAGACTACGAATCGATTAAATTTTTCTCTTTCTTGTCTCGAAAGTAATTTGCAATTAGGAAAATACAAAATCCTGAGCAAAATACCAATAACTAATAAAAAGATTGCAAAATTATTTAATTTTAAAGCAAATCAGTGAAATAAAGAGAGAAGGTAGGAAATTATGAATAAACAATGATTTTAAATGAGGGAATACTTCTAGTTTTTTCCAAGCCTGAATATGATTTCAAAAGAACATAGTGATTGATGAAATATTTGTCATAGAAACAAAACAATAGGAAATGATGGTTTTTTTTGTATTCGTGTTGCCAAGAACAAGATTAGAAGTAGTCAATTATACATAACATTTTTGGTGTAGAACAATGCTAAATCATAGTGAACAACAGGGAAAAATGAATAAAACACTCAATGATAGGGAACAAGAGACATCAACCAATAAAGAGACTCAACGATAGGAAACAACAGGCTTTAATGTATTGCAAAGGCATATAAACTATAAGATTAACTTTTTCTATATTCACAATGAATGAAAGTTAGATCCAAATGAATGCATAATGGTGTTGCACACAAAGGACATGCGAAGTACCATGAACAACTATAATCTATGGCACATGAAAAAATAATCCATCTAAGATACAGAAGAAATAGTGGCTCACTCCATCTTTTGTTTTATCATAAACATGTACTATCATCATATGCATACTATGGAAAATGTCACGTACGAAACACTAGCAATAACTGTTTGTGAAATACAAAGCAAAGTCATTTATATCCATAGTATATAAGTAGTTAAAATAAATTATCAGATTGGTCTTGGTTGAAGTATCAACATCATTGTCTAGTCGTTAATATTATCAACAATAGCTATGTTATGCTACGCTCCCATGTTGCGTTGCTTGGATCCTACACCATAAACATTTGCCATTATGCTTTTGACAATGTAGTTGTTACAATAGCGTATGAGACAAGGAGAATCAAAATTGGACTACTGAAGAGTAAACACAGTGAACTTACAAACGATTTTACAACTTGATGGAGATGTCATGGTGTTTTGTTCTGTGAGAATTCCTACTATGCAATTATCCATTGCAAATGTGAATGTTCCTTACAATTGAAACTTCCGTAACAAGAACATTACCACAGACATGTCTTTCTTGTAATTTTCAAATGGTATTGTAGCTAGCTGGGGGAAAGTGTTTTGTGTCAGTTGTTTGTACAAATAACAGTCCACAGCTCCATTTGTTGTTTGAATAGTGCACTAGAGAAAATGCGTGTATTGAAATTTTGTGTCAGTTGCACATGTTGTGCATTGTGCAGCATCATTGTTTGATGTTTGCACCAAAAAAACCCTTTGTTTACATAATGTGCATATTGGTTCGTATAGTGTTCTAGTCACTTGAAGTGGTAATGCAAATACAATTAGTGACAAATTGCAAGAATGCAGTTTTGGAGCTTTTTACAGAAGTTGCAAACAACATCACAATAGCAGGGCACACATGACAAGTGCTTTGAATCAGAAGTGTATACTATTATGTAAGATGTAAATGTTTTAGGTGTTTACTTCCATGCTTGAGGACGTCAATGCTTGTAGGGAGGCTTTTGTAGTTATATCATTGAGCTCGTCAATGAAGCTGGACGGTGTTGTTCACATCACACTTGTGCCTTTTGCCCCATTACGAACAATAATCTTGAACAGTATGAGGGGGGTTTTGCCGATGCTAGCATCACTTCAAGTGTGGCATAGACCTTTGCATGGATGCTAGGAACTATAACCTGTAAAATACATAATTGTTCAATTGGAAATTTCCAAAAGAGATCAGTGCAAGAATTCAATAGCAGCAAGCTAGATTATAAATTCTATGTTCTAAAATACAAACAAAAATTTAATCAAAAGAAGATTGTTAAAATGAAAATGTTGTCAATGCAGAAAGGCATCCTATAAGCAAATTATCTATATTGAAAATGAGTTTTAAAAATCTTTTAGAGAGTTCAAAAAACAAAATGTTCAATCTATATGATGCCAATATTAATTGTGCTAAACATCTTACAGTAGCCAAATCATATTGGGAGTCTCCATCTTTAACTTGCAGCTCATATTGCATTAGCGCTCGATGGTGACCACTGACAACAGCGCCAAATGTTCCAATAGAAAAGTAGTTTTCTGATTGAACGAGCTTCGAGATGGTTGTGTTGGGAATCAGCTTGGGTTCCTTACAAACTTTGTCAATGGGTTCAATGGTGCTTTGAGGGGTTAATACAAGGGAATAATCAACATCTCCTCTTTCATATTGTGTTTTTTTCCTAATGACAAAGTTTGTGATACGCACACTAGTATGAGGCAATATCTATGGTAGAAATATGTCAATTAGTTTGTTGTTAATGTTTGCAATTATTGTCATTTGGCCATAGATGTCAACTAAATCAACATGGACAATTGTTGCTTTTGATTGTGTTGTAGGATTTCTGGAAACAACAGGGCCATAAATGGCTAAAATATCACCTTCAAATGCTAAAGCTAATTGTTTTGTGCAAATGTCGAGGATGCTTGATGGCTCTACTATTCCTACCTTCAATCTGTACATTGCAATTTGAGTAATGACAGAGACTAAATCGACAATCAAGCATACACAAAGACAAAATATATATGATAGAAGTGGGATACAGTACTTGCCTCTTTTGTTGTTGTTTCTCATCTGAATGGTGCATTTTGTGTTGTGTATGAAAAGCGGTTGGTGCCTTGCAACAATTTCTGGCAACATATGCAATGAGATATTTGTGTGAAGAACATATTAAAACAAAGTAAAAAGAGAAGATTAATGAGATCCGATATGGATTTTAAGCTTGGTGGTGTCAATCGTTAAGCATTTACCTATCTGTAGATGGTTTAGATTATGTGCCATAGGTTGGAAAGTCGTAAGAGCATTAACATGCAAGAAATTTACTAGAGCATGATTGGTAGCGCTGACCATGTAAAATAGTAAAGTAGAGATCTGCATAGAAAGGGCATTGGAAAGACAAGTATTATGGTTAGAGGCACGATCAACATGAGAAACAATTAATTCAACAATTCTTTTATACTTACGCAAATTGCACATTGGCTTCTTGCAGCAATGAGAAGTAATGATAACAACACGATGCAAAGAGAATGTTGATAGTAAATAATTACACTTTGAAAACTGTAAACAATGTTGTCCAAATGACTGTATAATAGCATTTAAGCTGATGTTTCTCATTATGGTTGTTGAAGAAGGCATAAAACAATTTGTGTATAGACTTTGCATTCTTTGTCAACACAATTTGCGAGGTTTGTCTCAATTGGTGTATATATTGTTGTAGTTGTTTAGTTTTGCACGGGAACTAATTATATTGTTTGTTGTTTTCAATTCAAAAGTGCTTGCCACATCTTGAATAGAAAGTGGATCCTTGATATGCATGTTGTGAGTCAACTGTTGTTTTTGTTGAAGTGGTTCATAATGACAATGACCCAAGCCACTTGCATGGCAAATTAAGTTTAGTTTTTTTGTAGGTATTTATGCAATTCGAGCATGTTTTCACTCTAGGATATATAGATCATTGCCATATGTGTATTGTTGCAGCGAACATGTGGGACAGCCATAGTTTGCAAAATTGAAGCCATTCAATGGAAGTTTGCACGTGTGGCATTCTAATCGTGGTAACCAGTCATTGTAACTGCAATAGAAAATTGTTTTTTTCTTATGCTAGATCAATCAATAGTGCCAAAACAAGCCAATGCATATCTAACTTCGATTGTCAATGCATTGGCAAATGGTTGTGCCATTAATAATTGCAAAGCATTGTGTTCCAAGTGTTGTCCAAATTGTAATATGTGCTTTACAAATGTGGTTAGATGGTTTGGATGTAATTATATGTTTTTAGCCGTGAAAACATTGTTTTGTATGTAAAAGACCAAATGCACATGAGTATGTTTAGCCAATATGCTAGCAATTTACACAGGATGTTTAATCGCCAAGCTGAGATTTACTACTATTGCTGATCTCTATGCCTGGAAGCTTCATTCTTCGTAGATACATGTTTTTGTCATATGTGTTATGTAGATCCCTTAGGATTGTTGGGTGAAAATCATGTTCATAGAAGCCTAAAGCTGTTGCAGAGCAATTGTAAACACAATCTAAGAAATGATCCACAAGATCATTATGTAGTTGTTCTAATGCACAATAACAATGATGGAAAACATGTACTGTGTCAAACAGGAAATTGCCAACTTCGCAATTGAACAAGTCAATTTGAAAATAATGTGCATAGCGAAGATCTTCACCAAATGGCATGGGAAAGTGCCTTGGCACTTGGTTTGTAGTTTTGTACTACAATTGGCTCCTGTGATAGTTTTATCTTTTAAGATGATTGTTTGGAAGCATTTTGCTAAATTCTGTGTTAGAGGACAAAATATACAAATTGTATTGATGTTACTTTGTACAATAATGGTTGTAAAACAATGTGTGAAGCTTCAAACTTTGAGTATATAGAAATAAGAATTGAACAGGCAATTACTTACCATGATTTCCAGCAGTGCAAAAGTTATAACTATAGCCTTTGGTACACTATTGTGCAGCGAAAAGCCTACAAAGCCAGAGCAAATTGTGAATTTCAATTCATGTACATAAAATGAAACTTCTTCTAAGACTATTGAGCAAGGTAGTTCATATTTGAAAATAGACAAAAGAGAAGCAAGTATGATAATGTATTATTCACATTGATCAACAACACTGCAAAATGTGTCACGATATCATGCAAATGGGAGCCCTATGTTGTCCAGATTCTACAAAAGGGAAAAGCAAATAAATGGAGCAGTAGCAAATGATTAGAGTAAAAGCAAATAAATCAAGCAAAAGAAAATACGTTCATCAATTCTGATATTAATCTTGTTATATTCTTGAAGTCCATGTATGGTTGCAGCTTAGATACATATATTGTAAACACAGACATATGCATAGATATATGTACGGAGCGACGTAGATACACACACACAAACATATATATATACATACATGTATAAATGGGGTAGGAATCTTGGAACTTCTATGCAAATACTGTTTCATCAATCTGTAAATAGTAAAAGCTTTGCTGAGCAAAAGGATATTAAGCCTTATTCATTTGGTTGAAGAAGCCAAAGGACAATGTGCAACATCCAAGAGCAAAAAGATATTATGCTATACAAATGTGTTGTGGCAAGTGAAAGCACGACGTGCAATATGCACAAAAATTATGATTTCTCAATTCTTAAGGAGCGGGAATTTTGCAATGTCTAAGGCAATTGCATTCTCTCAACATGTAACTAGTAACAATGTTCCAAGGTCCATGAGTACTATGCTTTACAAAATTCTTGCAACAAAAATGTACTTGCAAAATTACAATTCTCCTTGTGATAAAAAACATGGACAGAGCTTTGTAATACAGACTTTGGTGGTTGATTACTAGTGACTACAATAGAGTAGCTGTGAGCAACATTGATGCCTAGATAACCATACATGTTTCCATTTATGTGAACTTGGGCAATTTCTATAGGCTCTAGTTTGTGACTGTGAACACAATCCTGCAAAATCTTTCTTCTCTATTGCACTTGATTCTTATAGCAAAACAACGTCCATTACAAGTAATTGGAAGCAAATGATTGAGTTCCTTTATCTATAACTGCAAATATAAGCGAAAGCAATACACCGATCAACATTCTAAAGTTATAATGTTTATTGCACTGCAATTTAAATGAACGAATGATCTGGTTCTAGATTCAGATTTAGTAATAGTAAGTAGAGCTTACCTTTCTCCACTCTCATTGAACAAGTATCTGGGATTTACTCATCGACAATAGCATGATCATGATTACATAGAGATCCATTGTTGTCAAGTGCTTTCCTAAGGATCTACACATATGCAAGGAAAGTCAAAAGTACAAAAAGGCTATAGTTGCAAGGAATAGCATAGAAAAAATAGACTTGATGCATGGCTATAATTCTAATCTAATAGATATATTATATTTAACCATGATAGTTTTCTTGCATTAAAATCAATGTACGATTGTGTAAACTAGGTATAAAAAATAGAGTTATTTTGTAAATTGAGAATACAACACCTCATAAACTTCATCTCCTATGTATTCATGCATAGAGCAGATGGTTGGAGTAACAAATGTCAACTGACAAGAACAAGGCACCTATCAATATTATTAATAAATAGAGAATATGTGTAACAATGCATTCCAATTTCCAACACTTAGTACCAGTTTTAGAGAAGACATGTGAAATACTATGAACAACAACATCTATGTACAGAAAAATTTGTAGTTTAGACATATGTATAGCAGTGAAATATTACAAACAAATAAGTCTATCGCAATTTGTTATGCAACAATGAGCTACACACAAGTAATAAAACCCAATAGTAAAATTAGAAGTAATCGGGAAAAAATAAATATGTTATATGAGTATAATCTACTTAAATTTTCTAATTTAAAATGCAATTTGGTGTATCTTGATCAAGCTTTTGTATTCTCCCATTTGCAAATTACTCTTTCACACAAAAAGGGGGAAAATTTCATCAATCCCTAATGTTTTATTGCTATTGGAAATATTTCATGTTTTTGTAATGTTCCTTCATATAGTCACTGCTTCGAACCGAGGGCATTTTTGCATTTATGAGTCCCAAATTTTCATTTATTGTGAATACAATGAGGTGCAGGCAACATTAATGGCTTATGCTGCAAAGCTTTAAGTATGTCAAGCAAAAGTTTATTTGAATTGTTTATTTATGTGCACAAATAGTTCAATGTGCATGAAACCTGTGTCTCTTGAGGGTGTTTATATCTATCATATTAGAGGTGGGAAAGGACATGTTTGTAACTTCCTACATCTTTTACACTGTCATTATAGTGTTTTACATCTTTGTAATGGCTTAATTTGTGTTGTTCCCCATTGTTGATTGTTTGTATGGGTCCAAAGATTTTCTTACAGACATTAAGCCATAAAAAACACTCAATGATAGGGAACAACTAAAATATTAAAAATAGAAGATTTTTATTTGTGGGATGCAAAAAAGGAGGCATTTGTAAGTTCCTATATCTTTTACAATGTCATTCTATATCTTCCTATGTCCGTGTAATGGTTTAATCTTTGTTGTTTATCATTGACTGCTTTTATGGGTTAATCTTTGGTGGTTAGTTAAAGACTTAAGACCATAATTCATTAATATCAACTTCTCTGCTAGCCATCATTAACAATGCAAGTAATTTTATCCAGGGCATTAAACCAGGGTAAAATCTATGTCTTTTCAGAAGCTTTAAAGCTATTGCCTTGGAAGCAAAAAAGGAGACTTTTGTGACTTCCTATATCTATTGTTTGCTATCATTGAGTGCTTTTATGGGTTCATTTCTGTTGTATAGTTAAAGCCTTTACACCATAATTCATTAATGTCAACTTTTGTGCTAGCCACCATTGACAATGCAATTAATATTTTGTTTGCCATCCATGGATGCCAAGTGCAGTTGAATCTATGAAAACAAAATCACAACCTCATCTTTGGACTACCTAATATGGTATGTGTGTGTGTGTGTATATATCTGTGTGTGTGTATATATATATATATGTATATATGTACATATATACATGTATATATATATATATATCTGTATATATATATATATATATGTGTGTGTGTGTACATATATATATATATATATATGTATATTTTCTCATTGGTTGTCAGGATTTTCTTTGGGGTTCTGTGTTTTTCTAATTGCAAAAAAAAATCTTTGATATAGTCATGGCTTTGCACCGAGTGTTTCTATCGACACATAGCATTTTAACAGGACCTTGTGCATCTATCAGTCCCTTATTTTCATTTAGTGTGAATAGACTGAAGTGCAGGCGGCATTAATGGCTTATGCATATATATGTATGTCTATATATACATAAGTGTATATACATAAGTACATATACATACATATACATATGTGTATATATGTATGTCTATATATATATGAGTATATATACATAAATATATATATGTATTTATATGTATGTATATATATGCACGTATAGACTAAAGTGCGGTCTTCATTAATGGCTTCTGGTGAGGTTTTTACTCTGTCGAGCGAAGGATTATTTGTGTTATTTATTCATTTGCTTAGATTGTTTGGCGAGGGTGAAGTTTGTCAAAAAAGTACACATGTATAGGAGCAAAACAATAGGAATCAATATATTTTTCCCCTTAGTAGATCGCAAGAACGATTTGCAATTGGGAGAATACAAAACCAAGAACAAAATATTGACTGCCAATGAGGATATTGCAAAAAATAGCACAAAATTCACTGCGACAGTTGTAAATATATATGTTAAACCGAAGTCTTATCTCTTCAGGATATACATGGTGCACATGCATCAAAACATCCATGATACATCAAACATATCTTGAACAAATAGGCATCTTTCAATGTCTATGACTAATTCATGAGCGCACAACAAATTTGAATTGGGAAAATACAAAACCACGATCAAAATATCAAAACCCAATCAAGAATAGTTTTTTGCCATCTCTACATTTTACAGGGTAATGTCTACTGTTTGTTGTTCTATGCATTTTATGGTTTAATGTCTACTCTTCCCTATCTTTGAGCTCTTCTATGTGTTAGTCTGTGTTGCTAAGTCAAAGACAGAACACTATAATTCATTAATATTGACTTCTTTGCTGGCCACGATTATGAATGGGACTAATCTTTTTCTCTACACACAGGCATGCCAACTGCACTTCAATCTATGAAATGAAGGTGAAAATTAGATCCAAATAAGTGACTAATATTTTCAATGCATTCATGCCTGTCAATGCATTCACCAAAAATCATGTTGCTAATGCTTATGCTATACTTTGGGGGATTAATTTATTTAAAGGGAATTTTCATTTTTTTTGCAATTTTGTCATTGGCTGTCAGTATTTTCCTTGGCATTTTGTGTTTTCCTAATCATAAAAAATTGCAAAATAATTCCAGAGCAAGAAAGGGAAAAATTTAATCAATTTGTTATGTTTTGTCGCTATCAGAAATATTTCATGACTGTCTAATATTCTTTGATATTGTCGTGTGTTCGCCCCCACTGTTTCTGACATTCCCAAGAATAATTTGCAATTGTAAAGCCTCACAAATCATGTAAAAGCATTTAAACCAACTCAAAACTAAATGAAGTAAATAATCCACTTAAATACAACATCGCAATATCTAAAATAAAATGATGTAAATAATCCACTTAAATACAACATTCAAAGATAAAAAGGTGTAATTAATCCGCTTAATCACAATGTCTCAAATAAACATAATTTCATAAATATGAATCTCAATGTCAGTAAATCTTACATAATCATGTGCTTAATCTAGGTAACAAGCACTATAAAATATTATACATAAAATCATTGGCAAGCATGCCATAATACATCTAATCAAGTACAATAATCATGTACAACAATAATAGATAAATCAACACTCTTGAGCCGCACAAACCAAGTGGTCCACCACCTGCAAGCCGAGAGATAGGAACATGGATCAAGTGCTTTTCAACCCAACCATGAAGTATTTACACTTACTCGGATCCCTTCATGACACAAAGGAAACCCAACCCTGCACAAAATGTCTAGCTACCTGGTAACAACTCGCAGGAGGGAACACCCAATGCAACCCTGATGTCTGAATGTGCAATTCTAAAATAATGAAAAGCAGATTGTCTCACAACACGATGTGGCAGAGATATCAATACATAAGTTTGCTAGACAATAAACATCTATTTCAGTGTCATTCCAATTAGATCTAATCATTTAAGTAACTTGGTTCAATTCCCAAAAATAGGAAAATCCATCTTTGATAAATCCACATTCGACATCCTAGTCCCAAAAGTAACCCAATAATATTCCTAGATGAAAAATCTACTTCTTTCCCCAAGAAGCAAGAAATAAATAATAAAATAAAAGAATCAAAGTTCATCAATAAATCAATAATAGCCCTTTTCCCAAAACATCATTCAAGGAATTATACTTTTCCAATCAAATCATTCATCTTTGCTTACACTAATGTACCCATAAGTACATCAAATAGGTATATTTTATCTAATCCAAAGTTTGATCACAATCTTCATATAAAATTCATTTTAAGTTATAATTTCATCTTGCTGTCATAACAGTGACAAGAGGTTTTAAAACAATAAAAATAGTCCTCAAGAATAGTCATTCTAAAATATAAATCTACCTTACTGCCATTCCTGTTACAAGAAGTTTCATAAATAATAAAACAATGAAAACAATCCTCCTATCGCAACTGCGACAGGAGCTATTGCAGAAATAAAAGATGAACAAAGATCATAGTTTAATCAATTTCTAGTCATGAATATATTTATATGATTTTCAACATTCAAATGAGAATAAAATAGTAGTCTATTGTCTTTGATTTCTGTAGTTACATAATATTTTAACAAGTCTTTAACAGTGCTATAGGAACTTATAAGTTTCAAATGTCATCAAAGATAGCTACAACACTAGTTCCTTGGTATTCATGGATAAAAATGGAGTTGCTATAAGATCATATAAAATTAAAAATGAAGCTACAAGAAACAATGGTTTTGCATAAGGGGTTCTTCCTCTTAAATGGGTTAATCTGCTAATATATTCAAATTTCAGCTAGCATATAAAGAATACAATCATACAATTGTCTAACAGAAAGTTATCAACAGCCCGAGTCTGGAGGTCAATTTATAGTTTTTCATTAGTAGAAACCAGATCTGAATAACAATACTTTGCTGGCAAGACGATAGAGATAAGCGACAAGTCTCAGATAACAAAACTTTAACAAAGAAAATGATTGTCATGACTTAAAACTACGTTCAACCAAGATAAGGTCAAAAGACAGTAGGAACCATAGAGATCGATCTTTACAAGATCGAACAAGAAGCATCCCAAAAGGCTATAAAACAGATGGCATCTAGAATAGAGGTTGACAGCCAAAAACAAGAGGCTAGGATAAATGGAGCGGTGGCCACTATTTTTGCAAGTCAATTGTGAGAGAAAAGAGCGATGGTAAAAAAAAATAGTCGACGACTAACCAAAATGGATTTAGGCGTTGACAATCAGATAAACATATGAGGCACACCAATCTCAAGGTTTGATACTAGCGGCAGGTAGGAATAGATCGCCAAGCAGACTAATAAAGAGGACGGCTCAGATAGATAGAAGAGTCGAGCCAACAAACATGTGCCCATCCACAGACATAGCTCTAACATTTATAACCACAAAACATGATTTAAGAAGATAGATATAGGGATAAAAACCTAGAAAACACATTGATTCTTAGATGATAAGAAGACTACGACTGATGCCTTGTGCACTCTCTCTTGTTGTGGCCTGAAGGTTTCCAATTCGCTGCTAAAAAGACCAATTTTTCTGTAGCTGAAATTGCCCTTTCTCTCCTTATGGTTCGTGGTGCCTCTTTCTGCAGCCCCTCTCTCATTTTTATCCTAGATCTCCTTCCAATCTTGGCGTCTCAGATTTTTAGGTTTTTAATTTCTAACTGAAGTCTTTTTTCCATTTTGTATGTAGCTCTACCAATAAAAGCTTGTAATTTCTATTTAAATTAAAAATAATATCTATTTAATTAGCTTACTGTCGCATGAATGACAATAAGCTTAAATCTATTTCTTTTATTGTATTTTCTAAATATAAGAAAACTATTATTAATATGATTTAACTATTTTTACTAAAACACTATTATTTTGATAATTCAAGAAGTAATAAAATAATACAAAAGTACATACATATCTTAATATAATATAATTTTATTTAATCTATTTCGCATATTGTCTTCCAAACATCTATAAACAATATTTGATTATTTAATTTAAAATACAATTCAAAAATATATTCAATTTAAGTAATCACATCATGCATTCAAAAATGATTAATAACCGCTCATTAATGCATAAAAAGCCATTCAATTATGCATATGCATCTACGTGATGTGTGTGATTGCATCAGGGTAATCCATCCATCAATTCTTGCCAAGTGGCTAGAACATCTCTACCTCAACCATGCTCTCGTCTTCGACGAGTACCTACATTCATTTGCACTCAACTCAACGTCAATAAGTTAGTGTCTCCAAAACATAGCCAAAGAAAATAATTGCATTTACATAAATATTACTTAACATGTAAATCAATTTTCCAATATATCTTCATAATAATTACTTTCACACATTTGAAATTACTCAAAGTAAATCAACGATGGTAAATGTTCATTAATCTAGAATAATCATATTGTTCATAAAAACAAGATGTGACATCCTTCCCTACTTGGAAGAGACATCGTCCCGATGTCTGATTAAACATCAAAACAATAAGGTATCTATCAACCACCAATAAAGTATCAAGGTGTCATAAAACAATAACATCAACTCAAAGTATCAAAAGATTATAACAACTCAAAGTATCATAATCCATGCATGAATAAGAAATCTATGCTATATTATCAAATGAGAAAAAGATCTATCAATCTCCTCTGCATCCTCCCATGTGGCACTATCCTCAAAATACTGATCCCATTGGACCTTATATTGCACCACATCTCTACTACACAACTTAATGTTGCACTTCCCCAAAATTTGAGTGGGCTCCACCAGCACCACTCCTGGATCCTAAACCTATAAAGCACACCAATCAAGAATATGTGACACTTCAGGATTATAAAGATTAAGTAAAGACACATGAAAAATATTATGGATTCTGGCAAGTGCAGGTGGGAGAGAAAGTTTGTAAGCTACAGGATTAATCACTTCCAGAACTTTGAATGGTCCTAAAAAACAAGGAGCAAGTTTGGACGATTTGCCAAACGATACTGAACTCTTATGAGGTTTAACCCTCAAAAAGACTTTGTCACCCACTGAAAATTGTCTAGGAGTTCTATTCTTATCTGCATAACTCTTTTGAAAATCTAAAGCTTGATTCAACTTCTCCTTGATCAACTTCATCTAATCATCCATTTCTCTTGACATTTTAGGACCAATCACAATTTTGTCCTCCACTCTATCCCAACTGATAGGTGTTCGACACCTACGCCCATAAAGAGCTTCGAAAGGGGCCATTCCCAAAGATGCATGGTATGAATTGTTATATGCGAACTCCACCAATGGAAGATATTCCTCCCATTTATACTACCGATCCATACAATACATTCTGAGAAGGTCTTCTACCACCTAATTTACTCTTTTTGTTTGACCATCCATTTGAGGATGATAAGCCAAACTAAAATTCAATTTTGTACCCAAAGATGCATTAAGAGTTATCCAAAATCTAGATGTCATGCGAGTGTCTCGATCTAAGATGATTGTCTCAGGCACTCCATGCAATTAGAAAATCTCCTAAACAAACTTCTTAGCTAAGACCATGGAACCATTTGAAAGATTCCCCAGAATAAAATGTGCTACCTTTGTCAACTTGTCCACAACCACTAAGATGACGTCATGCCTATTTTTAGACATAGGTAACCCTTGAATAAAATCCATGCATATTACTTGCCACTTGTGCTCAAGGATATTGTGTGGATACAACAAACCTGTTGGATGCACATGCTCAGCTTTAACTCACTGACATTCCAAACATCGAGCTACAAATTTTGTCACATCCCTCTTAAGTCTAGGCCAAAAGTATAAAGGTTTCAAACCTTCAACCATCTTTGTCACTCCAGGCTGACCTGAATAAGGTGCATTGTGAATCTCTTCAAGCACTAACTTCCTCAACTCTCTTGAGTTAAGAATATACATCCTTCCCTGAAATCTCAAAAGTCCATCTGATTCGATAATATAACCATCAAACCTATGATCTAAGGGGTCTACTTCTAAAGCTTGCTTTACTCTTTCATAATGCTCATCCCCTTAAAGATTATGAATCACTTTCTATTTCAAGTTAGATCTCATGGTGACAATGGCAACCAGATGTCTTCTCCTACTAAGAGCATCTACTACTCTATTCTCCTTTCCTTTTATATACTCAATTCCAAAGTCATACTCACTAAGGAATTCTAACCATCTTCTCTATCGTGCATTAAGGTTAGGTTGAGTAAATATATACTTGAGCCCTAGATGATCTGTCTTCAACTCAAATGGCTTACCAAGAAGATAATGCCTCCACATCTGAAGTGCATGAACTATGGCAACTAACTCAAGATCATGCGGCGCATAGTTGAACTCATGTTGCTTTAACTTTCTTGACTCATAAGAAACCACTTGCTCATTCTACATCAACACTCCTCCTAATCCTTCCTCCGAAGCATCTGTTATAACTATAAAGTGCCCATTAGAATCTGGTATGGTCAGGATAGGAGCAGTTGCAAGCTTTTCCTTTAACACTTGGAAAGCTTGCTCACACTTTTCTGTCCATTCAAATTTCTTACCCTTCTTTTGTAGTGCGGAAATCGGTGCTTCTATGGTTGAGAAACCTTCCACAAACTTTCTATAGTAACCTGCAAGTCCCATAAAACTTCTGACTTCTATCACACTCTGTAGTGTAGGCCATTCCATTATTTCTTTTATCTTCTTAGGATCAACTACAATCCCTTCCACTGAGATCACATGACCAAGGTAGTGCACTTTATCTTGAAAGAATGTACACTTAGATAATTTACCATAAAGTTTTCTTTCTCTCAAACATAGCAAAACAATTTTCAAGTGCCTTTCATGCTCTTCCACTGATTTAGAATATATCAATATGTCATCAAGGAAGATCAACACAAAATCATCTAAGCAATCTCTAAAAATGCTATTCATTAAATTCATGAAAGCTGCTAGAGCATTAGTCAAACCAAATGGTACTACTGTGAACTCGTAGTGACCATATCGAGTCCTAAAAGTTGTTTTAGAGTTGTCCTCATCCTTAATCCATAATTGGTGATAACCGGATCTAAGGTCTATCTTCGAGAACACTATTGCTCCTTTCATCTAATCAAAGAGCTCATCTATTATTGGGAGTGGGTACTTGTTCTTTATAGTAGCTTTGTTAAGCATCCTATAATCAATGCATAATCTCAAAGTACCATCCTTCTTCTTTACAAAGATAACTAGTGTGCCCCATGGTGACACACTAGGTCTAATGAACCCTTGATTTAGCAACTCCTGCAATTGTGACTTAAGGTCATACAACTCTATAGTAGTCATTCTGTAAGGTGCCTTAGATTGTGGGTCAGTCCCTGGTAGCAAGTCAATTGAGAAGTCAAATTCTCTCTTCGATGGCAACTCTGTCAACTCTATAGGGAATACATCTCTGAAATCTCTAAGGATTGGATAGTCATTGAACACTGGTTCCTCTTTGTCAAGGTCCTTTACTTGGATAACATAAATGGCACATCCTTTCCTCTTGGCTTTCTTCAATTGCATAGCCGAGATTTGTCTAAGCTCTAAAGGTCTCTTAGATCCATTAATTTCCACTTGGTTCCTTAGGTCATCCAAACATCTAACAACCTTGTCTTCATAGTTTACTAGAGACTTATGTTCAGTTAACTAGTTGATTCCTAGAATTACATCATAAGAGCCTAAAAGTGCTATATATAGATTCACTTACGTCTGAAAACTAGGAAGCTCTAACTCACTGCATCCTAGACATGAGTCTACCCTCTTTTTTGCACTATTGCCATATTGTACCATCCAAGAGTTTTCCATATGTCCAGGTCTAATAGATAACTTTGATACTACTCTAGGATCTACAAAACATTTTGTAGCACCAGTATCAATCAAAATAGAAATAGGTAGTCCATAGAGCTTACCTTGGAATTGAATAGGTGCTGCTTGAAACTCTGTTTGCCGATTATCCACTGCAGAAATGAATATGATGTTGTGGTGCTCCTTGCTGATTCTTGTTTTCTCTTTTACGTGGACATGCATTTGCATAATGCTCTCCTCCACAATTGTAACATCCACCCTTAGGTGCTCTCAGTGCTTCTGCTCTTTCCCTCTGATTATTGTTTCTATTGTTATGGCCACCTCTTTTGTTTCCACCATTCCCATCCTAAGAATTATTACCTCTCTTCAAATTTCTGATAGGTCTACTATTTCCTTTATTCTGTTGATAGTTCTACTGGTTATTCTGTGGTTTCTTATTTTAAAACTTAGCATCTCTTTGCCTATGGTAATTAGTTGTCTATTGCAACCTCTGCTCTTGCTTTATTGCTTTCTCAAAAGTGGCATCCATAGTGAGTGGGTTATGAATCTCTACCACAGGTCCAATCTATGGCTTCAATCCTAGAATAAACTTTCTGATCCAAAATCTCTCATCTGTCTGGTACTATGGAACATACTTAAGTAGATGAGAAAACCTTTCCCAATAATTGGTTACGGACATACCTCGTTGAATCAAATCATGAAACTCTGTCATCTTCTTATCAAAGAATAACTGTGGTATGTTACAAGTATGGGCCTAACCAGTGTTGTCATTAATGTCAACATACTCCTGTTGCATTGATGATAAGGATTGGATGAGCTGTATGTTGAGGATATTGAGAAAATTAGTCATATCAGGAACAAAGAAGAACAGTGAAGACAGTGAGGTAAAAGATCCCAGCTAAGATGAAGATCAGAGGATGCGCATCAAAGGGTTTGTAGATATGTGTCTTAAGATGATCCAATAAAAATTTCAGAGGTCCGCATGAAGATCTGAAGAAGTTATGGCCACTTAAGTAAAACTGGTTCTAGCAGATATTTAGAAGTGACAGAGTGACACAGATAGGTCCGGTGAGATCCAGAAATGCAATATCTTGTTCTGTGGATTTGGTGGAGTGTTTAGGAAGTCAATGTGAATTGACAACTCAATTGGTTTGTGGTCTAGAGGTCCACAAGCATCTATTCCAATATGACAATGATGACAAATTGTGTTCTTGAGGTTCCGGATGAAGGAGAGAATGATTTTAGTAAGCAGAAGTAGTGTGGATGTTCCTAGTGATTCAGGCAAGCTTGTGGAGGTCTTTGGATTGTTTCCAGTTTGTGTTGGTGGTCCGCACTGAAGATTGAGCTTTTAATTGAAGAATTACTTCTGGATGATGATGTTCTTCCTAAGTTTGGCCGACCGGATGAGTTACACATTATGCAGATGATCTTGGTGATGTTCTGTGATGAATGGCGTGTTCCTAAGGAAGATTGAAGTCTCAGATCTATGTGGCCGACAGTGTGTTGATCCGCGTGAAGTCTTTTTGTAATTAGTCATGTTGTATTTATGTATTTAGTCTGTAATGTATGCCGACTTGGATGATTATCCCTAAGTCGATGTCTTGTATAAATAAGGAGTTGTAAAGTCATTTCAAATGCATCTTGTGGAGATGAGAGTGTGGTAGAGAGGAGCAGAGCAGAAGGCAGAGCAGAAGTATTGAGCTTAAATGGAAGTGACTCAAACATGGTGAAGGTGCTATTCTTCAGTTCAAGTATGTAATACTTATTATTCTGTAGATAGTGTGTCTCTTGTAGGTAGTGGGCCTCTTGTGAGCAATGTACTCGGGCAGTGAGCCCTAATTGGCATGTGCCATTTTGTTCTTTCTATTCTTTTAACAGAGAATACAATCTTGGGTTAGTCACCCTGTGGTTTTTCCCTTAACCAGGTTTTCCACGTCAAAAATCTTGGTGTCTTATGTGTTAATGTGTTTCTGCTCTTGAATTGTTGTATTATGTTTCCATGATTGATTTATTATATGCTACTAAATTAAGAAAAGGATTTAAGTGATTAATTGGAAGAAAGTTTTGAACAACTGATTCACCCCCCTCTCAGTTGTCTGTCCTAAATCTAACAATTGGTATCAGAGCCAAGTTCCTCTAAAAGGAGCTTAACCACTTGAGGAGATCCAAGATGTCGTCCTACAAAAAGGATAGTCCGAGGTTTGATGGAACCAATTTCACTTTTGGAAAAGTCACATGGAATGCCACTTGTAATGTGTTGGTTCTTTCTTTCTGGATCGGCAGAGGGTTTGCCATTTCCAATGCACAGGCAGATCCGACCAACAAATACAGGAGGTTGCGTGAGCTGCCTGCCCTTCACTTCTGGTTCTACCGCACCAAGGGGGGTATCCCTATAGCTAAAGATTTGACTTTGACTCACCCAATAGAAAGATTTATCTTTACAACAATAGGTAGAATACTCTCATGTTTGGACCAATATTTGTATGATAGATCACAAGGTTAACAACTTTCTTGGACATATCTGACTGGTTGTGGATGAGAGTATACAGGGGTCCATTCCTACTCCTACAACTAACAGGTTGAAAATATGAAAGGATTGTGTTTTTATGTTTTGGATGCAAGACAGGGGGTTTTGGATCATAACTACTACACAGGGGCAGACCGGTGCCTATCTCAGGGCAAGGAGTCAACTAGATGTATACAAGTGAATGATTTGCCATGGCATTCAAGTTTCAAGGGGTTAGGACCGGTATTTGCCTTACAAACACCACCCAAGAATGGGTATCTAGTTGTCTATACTTACAGATATCCCAGCTAACACACAATCTTCTCCATACTTAACCTAAAACAATTTAATCCACTCCTTGAATGGAAGTTAGAGATCAAGCATACAATACATAAATATGTATCCTAGAATCTAAGAAACCCTTAGCAACCAGATCCAAAAGAAGGGATGCATGCAACAAATGGAGACAGGCAGTTAGACACATGCAATAAAGCATTTTTCATTTTAAATGATAATGAAACTGAACATATGCGTAACCTGGATTCAAAATGCAACTCATAAACTCCAAAAGAGATAGAACAAACAGGAAATGCTCTATTTTTCATTATTTTTCCCCCAAAAATGCCCAAGTCTTCAACCACCATAAATGAGTAACACAATTTGCATTTTATAGCAAGAATGTGTACTCAGCAATAATTACATGGCATTTTCAAAATCCTGCAAAATACATTGCACCATCAAAATGGCACCCAAAAATATTCAATGCAGCAGGGAGACAAAAGGAAAGGAGCAGAAGGAATCGGGGAATGTGCAGCCAACTAAAGATTTCCTCCTTAAAGATGGTAGCTGGCTAGTCAATTCATTGTTCCACACCTCTACAAATGTTGCCATTAATGCCAACCTACCTGCGGCCTTTTGGAATGCAGCAGCGGATGCATAAGAGATTTTCCTGCTCGAAAAATAGCTGCAGATACAAAGAAATCATTCGCCTTCTGGAAATTTAAAACCGACCATCGATTTCCTTCCTATCGCCAAGATCTGTGGCTCCAAATCACTTTAAAAAGTTGTTGACCAATTAAATCGCGCCACGTAGGCGTCTTTTTGTCATCGCTGACCTTTCCCTTTCTTATTTTGCCTTTTTCGCCACTTACATGCAATTATATGTAAGATTGTATATACATACAATCGCAAACATACAAGACGGACCCCAAACCCCTATAGAACAAATTGCAATCATATTCGGGTCTAGCTTGTATCCTCCTTTCTTGTACATTTCCTTGTATATTGCATATACAAATGCAACATACAACCCTCGGACTTCACCACAATTATGAGGCAGATTTGAAATACTTTGAAATTTGGCTTGTATCTATTCCATTGCACTTCTCATTGTATATCGGCACATACAATGCACAATATACATTCTGTGGACGCCAGCCACTGTATTAATCAAATTGGAAGAAATTTGAAATCCGAGCCTTGTATCTTCATTCCCTTGTATATCGACACATACAAGCACCTAACATACAAGCCGTGGACACCAACTTTAGATTTGCCAAATTTGACTTTTAAATCGGGTCCAGCTTGTATGTCGTAAATGCATATAACCAATGTATATCGCATATACAAATGCAAACATACAAGGAAAACATACATTCACCTTTGACTCCTGCTTTTATCAACTAGAATGCACATTCATTTCGGGTCTGGGCCTTGTATATTAGGAATGCATGTCCAATTGCATGTGCAAACATACAATCGCATACATGTGCAATTGGTGGGCCCCACCTTTTGTATCTTACCTTTACTTGTTGCTTGTATGTCGCATATACAATGTGACTTGTATGTACATCGGTCGTTAGGGAGATCCTTAGCTTGGCTGCCAACGAGGCTCGTCTGGCTGATGCCCCATTTGTACATCCGACTTTGCATGTTGACATTGTATCTTCGCGATGTACATTTGCCTCTGTATGTTTCTTCCTTACACATGCGACTTGTATGTTGGAAATACAATCGCCTTTGTATGTGAAGCGGACCCCACCAAATGTATATCGGCCCTTGTATGTGTGCCTTGTAGATCACCTGTTGTATATTGCATATACATTCACCTTTGTATCTTTGCGATGCACATTGTCCCTTGCATATTTCTTCTTGTATGCTGCCAGTGCATCTTTTGCTTGCATGTTTCCATTGTATCTAGCCGTTGTATATTGAATATACAACACAAAACATACATGCAACCCAACATACAAGCACAGAATATTTTGAGAATCTGTGACATACAAGCATATTTTCTAAATCTGATATGCATCTAAAAGCCACATACAAGCCTGATATGCATACAACCATTTTTGCACCTTTTGAAGCCGATTGAACATACAAACCGTCTTGTATGCTCGAATGTACATTTGAACTTGCATGTATATACAAATGGCCATGTATATACAAAGATACATGCATGCAACTATTTTTTGCATTTTTCAACTGAGAAGGCCGAAAGACTTAGAAAGTTTTGAGGGTTTAAATGAAAAGACCAATAGATTTTCAAGCTCAAAACCCTAACCCCAGGTGCATGCACCAACACAATGTATGGGAATGTAGTATTGGATCATGGCTTCAAAGAAGTATGATCCTCCACAGAATGGTCCACGTACCGTAGATAAAATTAGAGATGCTGGAAATAATCCGTGGACTAAAGAAGCTCTTCTAAGTGCCTTATCTGATTTAGAGCTGACAAATGTTATTGATCTAAAAACTGCATATGAGATTTGGCAAAAACTAGAACTTCTACATGAAGAAGACAAGTATGTTAAATGTGCCAAGCTACAGAGTCTAAAAGAAAAAATTGAAAACCTGAAGATGAGAGAAGATGAAAATATCACTACATTTATGCCAAGAGTAAATGAGCTTGTTTGTGGCATTAGATGTGCTGGTGGAATCTTGGATGAAGATGAGATTGTTGGCAAAGTTCTCAGATCCCTTCCTGATTCTTACAAATACAAGGTTGTTGCTATTGAAGAATTCAGATCCTTTTCAGGTATCACAAGAGATCAATTGGTTGGTAAATTGGCTGCATTTGAATTAACCGAGTTTGGAGATGCCCCCCCCAAGATTGAATCTGCATTCAAAGCTAGTGCCTCTGTAAAAGGAAAACAAATGTTTGATCCAGGAGAGAACTCTTCAAAGAAACTATCATGGTATGAAAAAGAAAGGAAAGATATGGAAGAAGATGAAGCAGAAGCTACTCAACTTGAAGCCCTTATTACAAAAAGACTGCCAAGAGGATCTGGTAAGTATGAAGGGAAATTGCCTTTTAAATGTTTTAACAGCAATAAGATTGGTCATTTTGCCTCAAGGTGTTCGAAAAGATTTTCAAGGCCAAAACCTGACAGATCAAAGTTCCAAAAGAAATGTTACTATGTTCATGAAGATGATGATGAAGGAGTAATAAATGATGAATCAGAGACATAAAACAAATCTGGAAGTGACTGGGTGTTTATTGCCATCAAGGAAGAAGATCCAATGCCCTCTAAATTTGTCAATCATAAAATTGTAGAAAGAGCTTTGGCTGCCCAAGTTGAAGAAAAGGATGATTGGGTTATTGACAGTGGATGCTCTCACCATATGACAAGTGACAAAAATAAGTTCATAGATTTGGAAAGGTATCAAGGAGGAGTGGTAAAATTTGGTGATAATTATGTTGGCAGAATCAGAGGTAGAGGAACCATTTCTTTTGATGGAAAGAACAAAACCAGTAATGTACTGTATGTTGAAGGTCTGAAGCACAATCTCCTTAGTGTTGGATAGTTGGTGGACAAAGGCTATGATCTCTGATTCAAGATTGGAAAATGCAAGATTTTTGAAAGTTCTGGAACAGAGATTGCATCTGGTACTCAAACAAAAGGTAACATCTTCCACTTGGTTGGTACTGGTAAAAGTTGTTTATTTGTTCAAATTGATCAGAGCTGGTTATGGCATAGGAGAATGTGTCATGTGAATTTTGATAATATCATCAAAATAAGCAACACTCAAGTTCTAAGAGATCTTCCAAGATTGGTAAAACCTACTAATAGTTTGTGCAAAGAATGTCAGTTGGGTAAACAAAGAAGAGTCTCATTCAAAAGCAAGGAACAATCTTCTACCAAATTATTGGACTTAGTTCATACTGATCTATGTGGTCCGGCAAGAATCAGGAGTGTGCAAGGTGATAGATACTTCATGTTATTAATTGATGACCACTCCTAGATGATGTGGGTGACTTTTCTGAAAGAGAAATCTGAGGCTCTTGAAAAATTCAAAAATATTCAAGGCTATGGTAGAGAATGAAACCGGTTTGAACATAAAATGTCTGAGGTCTGATAGAGGTGGAAAATTCACATCCAGCGAGTTCATAGAATTCTGTGAGAAACATGGGATAAAGAGACAATTGTCTGCTCCAAGGACTCCACAGCAGAATGGAGTAGTGGAGAGAAAGAATCAGACCATCCAGGAAGCATCTAGAACCATGATGATGGAAGCAAATGTTCCTCAGATCTATTGGAGAGAAGTTGTAAGCACTGCAGTCTATACTCTCAATCGAGTACAAATCAGAAGCAATACTGGTAAGACTCCTTATGAACTTTGGTTTGGCATCACTCCTACTGTGAGGTATTTCAGAGTCTTTGGTAGAAAATGTTACATTAAAAGAGATGAAGATCTAGGAAAATTTGATGCTAGAAGTGATGAAGGAATATTCTTAGGTTATTCTACTTAAAGCAAAGCATACCAGTGTTATAACAAGAGATTGAGAAAGATTATAGAAAGTACAAATGTGAAGGTTGATGAAGGTATTGTAAAACCCTCAAGGTTTTATGAATATGATGAAGATGATCAGAATGATGTTTTTGTTCAAGAAGTCCAAGCCACTTCTAAAATTCAGATTCAGACTGATCCGGTGAATCAGGAAGAAGAGATGAATTTGAATGAACCTGTTCAAGAATCAGAAGTGCAAGGAATTCCCAAAATTCCCAAGTATGTAAGACTGAATCACTCTAAAGATTAGATCATAGGTGATAAAAGCAAAGGTGTTCAAACAAGAAGAAAGATTGCTCAAGATTCAGAAGAGTATTGTCTGATTTCAAAGATTGAACAAAAGACGGTGAATGAAGCTTGCAATGATGAAAACTGGACTAAAGCAATGGAGGAAGAACTGATGCAAATTGAGAAAAACCACACTTGGGATCTTGTTCCCAGACCTAAAAACAAGAATGTTATTGGCACCAAATGGGTCTTCTGGAACAAACTGAATGAAGATGGTGAAGTAGTCAAAAACAAAGCCAGATTGGTCTACAAGGGTTACTCTCAAGTAGAAGGAGTTGATTTTGAAGAAACTTTTTCTCCAGTGGCAAGGATTGAAGCAGTCAGATTATTTCTTACCTTTGCTACCTTCAAGGATTTC
Organism: Cunninghamia lanceolata; assembly: GCA_027924645.1. Taxonomy (NCBI): domain Eukaryota; kingdom Viridiplantae; phylum Streptophyta; class Pinopsida; order Cupressales; family Cupressaceae; genus Cunninghamia; species Cunninghamia lanceolata. The sequence goes on from BSBN01000108.1 coordinate 6,799,236, forward strand.
AAAGTATATCAGATGGATGTCAAGTCTGCCTTCCTGAATGGTGACTTGGAAGAAGAAGTATACATTGAACAACTGGATGGATTCCAATTGTTGGATCATGGTGATATGGTCTGCAAGCTGAAGAAAGCACTGTATGGACTCAAACAAGCCCCAAGAGCCTAGTATGAAAGATTGGATAAGCATCTTTTGAAGATTGGTTTCAACAAAGGTACTGCTGACAGTAACTTGTACTTCAAAATTGAACATGAAAATATCTTGATTGTTGAAGTGTTTGTTGATGATATCATTTTTGGAGGAAGAGATAGTATGTGGAAAACTTTTGCAAATCAAATAAAAAGTGAATTTAAAATGTCCATATTTAGGGAAATGAATTTCTTCTTAGGTCTGCAAATCATTCAAACAAAGAAAGGAATCTTCATTTCTCAGACTAAATATGTGAAAGAATTGTTGAAGAAATTTGGGATAGAAGACTCAAAACCAATGAGTACTCCCATGGCAACTGGATGTAAATTGAGCAAAGATGATGACTCTCCTAAGGCTAATCAGAAAAAGTACAGGTCCATGATTGGAGGATTGTTGTATCTCACTCAAACTAGACCTGACATTATGAATGTTGTTGGTCTTGTTGCTAGATTCCAAGTTGATCCTAGAGAATCTCATGTCATGGCAATCAAGAGGATTTTTAGATATCTAAAAGGGGCAGTTGAGTATGGATTGTGGTATCCAAGAGACCATGATTTTTCCCTTCATGCATATACAGATGCAGATTGGACAGGAGATGTAAATGACCAGAAGAGTACCAGTGGTGGAGCATACTTTTTAGGGAAGAGATTGGTTTCTTGGTTGAACAAGAAACAAGAGGCAATATCTCTATCCACTGCAAAAGTAGAATATATTGCAGCAGTAGGTAGTTGCACTCAAGTATTGTGGATGAAGCAAATGCTAAGAGATATCAGAGTGGAGTATGAAGAACCTATCACAATCTTCTGTGATAATTCAAGTGCAATCAACATATCAAAAAATCTGGTGTTACATTCAAAGACTAAACATATATCCATCAAATTTCACTTTTTGAGAGAGCAAGTGAACAAAATTGAAGTTAGATTGGAGTTTGTGTCTTCCAAGGATCAGATTGCAGATATTTTTACTAAACCTCTACCTAAGGACTCTTTTGAGTATCTCAGGGAGAAGTTAGGGGTTATTACCCCTCCGGTTCTGAATTAAGGTGCACTGATGTGCATCAGTCTGGTGGATCTCACAGTCATATCTTGTGGTCTAGATTGATGATGGGAAGCTGGTACTCAGGGGGAGCAGCTGATATGATTCTGAAGTGATGCAAGTATGTGCCATTTGCCATTGATGTCAAAGGGGGAGAGAAGACTTGTGAAAAACAAGTATTTGTTGATCAAAAGGGGAGCAATAAAGGAAGAGAAGACATGTGAATGGTTACTGTTGATAGGGGGAGTTATGTTAGTGAGGAGAAGTTCTTGTCTTGATGGTTAAAATAGTTTTTCACATCATATGTTGCCATCAATGACAAAGGGGGAGATTGTTGCAAGTATGGGCCTAACCGATATTGTCATTGATGTCAACATACTCCTGTTGCATTGATGATAAGGATTGGATGAGCTGTATGCTGAGGATATTGAGAAAATTAGTCCTATCAGGAACAGAGAAGAATAGTGAAGACAGTGAGGTAAAAGATCCTAGCTAAGATGAAGATCAGAGGATACGCATCAAAGGGTTTGTAGATATGTGTCTTAAGATGATCCAGTAAAGATTTCAAAGGTTCGCATGAAGATCTGAAGAAGTTATGGCCACTTAAGTAAAACTAGTTCTGGCAGATATTTAGAAGTGACAGAGTGACACAGATAGGTCCGGTGAGATCTAGAAATGCAATATCTTGTTCTGCGGATTTGGTGGAGTGTTTAGGAAGTCAATGTGAATTGACAACTCAATTGGTTCATGGTCTAGAGGTTCGCAAGCATCTATTCCAATATGACAGTGATGACAGATTGTGTTCTTGAGGTTCTGGATGAAAGAGAGAATGATTTTAGTAAGTAGAAGTAGTGTGGATGTTCTTGGTGATTCAGGCAAGCTTGTGGAGGTCTTTGGATTGTTTCCAATTCGTGTTGGTGGTCCGCATTGAAGATTGAGCTTGTAATTGAAGAATTACTTCCAGATGATGATGTTCTTCCTAAGTCTGGCTGACCGGATGAGTTACACATCCTGCGGATGATCTTGGTGATGTTCTATGACAAATGACATGTTCCTAAGGAAGATTGAAGTCTCAGATCTGTGTAGCCGACAGTGTGTTGATCCGCGTGAAGTCTTTTTGTAATTAGTCATGTTGTATTTATGTATTTGCTCTGTAATGTATGCCGACTTGGATGATTATCCCTAAGTTGATGTCTTGTATAAATAAGGAGTTGTAAAGTCATTTCAAATGCATCTTGTGGAGATGAGAGTGTGGTAGAGAGGAGCAGAGTGAAAGGATGAGCAAAAGTATTGAGCTTAAATGGAAGTGACTCAAGCATGGTGAAGGTGCTATTCTTCAGTTCAAGTATGTAATACTTATTATTCTGTAGACAGTGTGTCTCCTGTAGGCAGTGGGCCTTTTGTGAGTAGTGTGCTTGGGCAGTGAGCCTTAATTGGCATGTGCCATTTTGTTCTTTCTATTCTTTTAATAGAGAATACAATCTTGGGTTACTCACCCCATGGTTTTTCCCTTAACCGGGTTTTCCACGTCAAAAATCTTGGTGTCTTATGTGTTAATGTGTTTATGCTCTTGAATTGTTGTATTATATTTCCATGATTGATTTATTATTATGCTACTGAATTAAGAAAAGGATTTAAGTGATTAATTGGAAGAAAGTTTTGGACAACTGATTCACCCTCTCCTCTCAGTTGTCTATCCTAAATTTAACATGGTAACCATCTTTTTCTAAACAGTTTCAAGAAAATCTCCCAAGTTATTTCACCAGGTAACAGATTATTATCTACCTTCTCATTATCCCATCATGTTGCTAGTTCTCCACTCAACTGGTAAGATCCCCACATAGCCTTCATGTGATCTGAAAGGTTTCAGAGTCCAAATTATTTCTCCATTTCAATTATCTAGGACTCAGCTCCATCTCCAATTGTTTTTCCATCAAACTTTAGCAGTGATACTTTCTTGAGGTCTTTCTCCAATTCTTTCGCTATCTTTGCTTGATTATCAGCAATAGCTCCAACTTTAGGAACTGGAACTTCTATCCTTGGATTCTCATTTTGTGTCTCAACCCTTGGGTTTTCATTAGCATTCTGACCTCTAGGAATTCCTCTAATCTCTCGCTCAAGAGTATTCATCCGTGTGTCTTGTCGGGTCAAGAGATCAAGAATATGGTCAAATCTTCCATCTTGGTCATTACTGGCATCTCCACAATCCCCAACAATTCAACCACCATGAGCACCTCCACGTGCACCACCACGTGATCCTCTACCTCGACTACTTCCTAATCTGTCACCACGATCAGTGTTTCTAGTTTTCATGATGGATAATCTGTATCAAGTTCACAACTGTAGCATAATAGTCCCAAAACAAAGGCCCTAGTGTTAAACCTAGAGCTTTGATACCAAATGTAAAGCCTCACAAATCATGTAAAAGCATTTAAACCAACTCGAAAATAAATGAAGTAAATAATCCACTTAAATACAACATCGCAATATCCAAAATAAAATGATGTAAATAATCTGCTTAAATACAACATCAAAGATAAAAAAGGTGTAATTAATCTGCTTAATCACAATGTCACAAATAAACATAATCTCATAAATATGAATCTCAATGTTAATAAATCTTACATAATCATGTGCTTAATCCAGGCAACAAGCACTATAAAATATTATACATAAATCCATTGGCAAGCATGCCATAATACATCCAATCAAGTACAATAATCATGTACAACAATAATACATAAATCAAAACACTCTTCAGCCACACGAACCAAGTGGTCCATCACCTAAAAGCTGAGAGACGAGAACATGGCTCAGGTGCTTTTCCACCTAACCATGAAGTATTTACACTTCCCTGGATCCCTTCATGACACGAAGGAAACCCAACCCTACACGAAATGTCTAGCTACCTGGTAACAATTGGCAGGAGGGAACACCTGATGCAACCCTGATGTCTGAATGTGCAATTCTAAAATAATGAAAAGCAGATTGTCTCACAACAGGATGTGGCAGAAATACCATTACATAATTTTGCTAGACAATAAACATCTATTTCAATGGCATTCTAATTAGATCTAATCATTTAAGTAACTTGGTTCAATTCCTTAAAAGAGGAAAAGCCATCTCTGATAAATCTACATTTGACATTCTAGTCCCAAAAGTAACCCAATAACATTACTAGATGAAAAATCTACTTCTTTCCCTAAGAAGCAAGAAATAAATAATAAAATAAAAGAATCAAAGTTCATCAATAAATCAATATTAGCTCCTTTCCAAAAACATCATTCAAGGAATTACACTTTTCCAATCAAATCATTCATCTTTGCTTACACTAATACACCCATAAGTACATCAAATAGGTATATCTTATCTAATCCAAAGTTTGATCACAATCTTCATATAAAAGTCATTTTAAGTTATAATTTCATCTTGCTGTCATAACAGTGACAAGAGGTTTTAAAACAATAAAAATAGTCCTCAAGAATAGTCATTCTAAAATATAAATCTACCTTACTGCCATTCCTGTTACAAGAAGTTTCATAAATAATAAAACAATGAAAATAGTCCTCCTGTCGCAACTACGCCAGGAGCTATTGTAGAAATAAAAGATGAACAAAGATCATAGTTTAATCAATTTCTAGTCATGAATATATATATATATATATATATATATATATATATATATATATATATATATATATGATTTTTAGCATTCAAATGAGAATAAAACAATAGTCTATTGTCTCTGATTTTTGTAGTTACATAATATTTTAACAAGTCTTTAACAGTGCTATAGGAACTTATAAGTTTTGAATGTCATCAAAGATAGCTACAACAATAGTTCCTCAGTATTCATGGATAAAAATGGATTTGCTACAGGATCATATAAAACTGAAAATGAAGCTACAGGAAACAATGGTTTTGCATAAGGGGTTGTTCATCTTAAATGGGTCGATTTGCTAATATATTCAAATTTCAGCCAGCATATAAAGAATACAATCATACAATTGTCTAATAGAAAGTTATCCATAGCCCTCTGGAGGTCAATTTATAGTTTTTCATCAGTAGAAACCATATTTGAATAACAATACTTTGCTGGCAAGGTGACAAAGATAAATGACAGGTCTCAGATAACAAAGCTTTAACAAAGAAAATGATTGTCATGACTTAAAACTACATTCAGCCAAGATAAGGTAAGAAGACAACAAGAACCACGAAGATCAATCTTTACAAGATCGAACAAGAAGCAGCCCAAATGTCTATAAAATGGATGGCAGCCAGGATAGAGGTCGACGGCCAAAGACAAGCGGCCAGGATAAATGGAGTAGCAGCCACTATTTTTGCAAGTCAATTGTGAGAGAAAAGAGTGATGGTAAAAAAAATAGTCGACGGCTAACCAAAATGGATTCAGGTGTCAACAATCAGAAAAACATATCAAGTACACCAATCTCAAGGTTTGATACTAGCGGCAGGTAGGAATAGATTGCTAGGTAGACTAACAAGGAGGACGACTCAAACAAATAGAAGAGTCGAGCCAACAAACATGTGCCCATCCACAAACATAGCTTTAACATTTATAACCACATAACATGATTCAAGAAGATAGATATAGGGATAAAAACCTGGAAAACACGTTGATTCTCAGATGATAATAAGACTACGATTGATGCCTTGTACACTTTCTCTTGTTGCGACCTGAAGATTTCCAATTCGCTGCTAAAAAGACCAATTTTTATGTAGCTAAAATCGCCCTTTCTCTACTTATGGTTCGTGGTGCCTCTTTCTGCAGCCCCTCTCTTGTTTTTATCCAAGATCTCCTTCCAATATTGGCATCTTAGATTTTTAGGTTTTTGATTTCTAACTGAAGTCTTTTTTCCATTTTGCATGTAGCTTGGCCAATAAAAGCTTGCAATTTCTGTTTAAATTAAAAATAATATCTATTTAATTAGCTTACTGTCACATGAATGACAGTAAGCTTAAATCTATTTCTTTTATTACATTTTCTAAATATAAGAAAACTATTATTAATATAATTTAACTATTTTTACTAAAACTTTATTATTTTGATAATTCAAGAAGTAATAAAATAATACAAAAGTACATACATATCTTAATATAATATAATTATTTAAAACTATTTCGCATATTGTCTTCGAAACATCTATAAGCAACATTTGATTATTTAATTTAAAATACAATTCAAAAAGACATTCAATTTAAGTAATCACATCATGCATTTGAAAACGATTAATAGCCACTCATTAATGCATAAAAAGCCATTCAATAATGCATATGTAACTACGTGATGTGTGTGATTGCATCAAGGTAATCCATCCATCAGTTCTTACCAAGTGGTTAGAACATCTCTACCTCAACCATGCTCTTGTCTTCGACGAGTACCTGCATTCATTTGCACTCAACTCGACTTCAATAGGTTAGTGTCTTCAAAACATAGCCAAAGCAAATCATTGCATTTATATCAATATTACTTAACATGTAAATCAATTTTCCAATATATCTTCATAATAATTACTTTCACACGTTTGAAATTACTCAAAGTAAATCAACAATGGTAAATGTTCATTAATCTAGAATAATCATATTGTTCATAAAAACAAGACATGACAACAATTGGGAAAATACAAAACTAGGAATAAAATATCAACTGCCCATGAGGAAATTGTAATTTCCTATATCTTTTACAGTGTCGTTTTATAGCTTTTTGCATCTCTGCATTTTATGGGTTGATGTCTATTGTTTGTTGTTGCTTGCATTTTATGGGTTAACTTCTCTGCTAGCCATGATTAAGAATGGAATGAATCTTTTCTTTGCATGCATGCATGCACTCCAAGTGCATTGCAATCTATAAAATGAAAGTGAAAACAAGGTCTAAATAAGTGTAAAATTTGTCGGTCTAAAATTATTTGAGCAATTGGCAATGTTTTGTTGATATTGGAAATATTTAATGGCTTTGTAATGTACTTTCATATAGTCTTTTTGATGAGGCAGAGAAATGTTTTCGGTGTGCTTGTCTCTATTAATGCAAACGTTGGAAATCATGCTGCTAATGTTAATGCTATAGTATGTGGCGTTGATTTATTAAAGGGAATTTTTCATTTTTTTTTGCAATTTTGTCATTAGTTGTCGGTATTCTCCTCGGGTTTTTTTTTTCTAATTGCCAAAAATTGCAAAATAATTTCAGGGCAAGCAAGGCAAAAATGTAATCATTTCCTAATGTTTTGTTGGTATTTCCTAATGTTTTGTTTTTATTCAAGTTTCATTTAACGTGAACAACCTAAAGTGCAATAAATGTCCTCGTTATTAAGGTGGAATTTGAGCGATTTGTCCATGTGTTGAACATGTTTCTGATGTACCGTGGATGCTTTGATGCATGGACCTCGTGAATTTCTTGAACATATAAGACTTATGTTCAGGACATGTACTTGAAAGCATTCAAGTGAAGTTTGGCCTTTTTTTTTTGCAATTGTCTCATTGGCAGTTGATATTTTGTTCCAATTCACGTGCCTTGCATTAGTCAGCACATTTTGTATAAATTTAAATCTTTTTTCCAATTAATGTCGTCAGTTTGGAGCGCAGCTACCATGAATGCAATATGCCATGCATTGTGTATGTTTTGATGCATGGGCAACATGCATTTCTTCAACAGATAACACTTCTGATGAAGATGTCTATCTGAAATTACTGAAATGCAATTTGGGCCAGCATTTCAATTGCCTGATTAAATGTGAAAACCTTAAACTTATTGCCTATTAATGCATGCGCCAGAAATCACACTACGGAGAAAGCAAATGCTTATGCTATGCTTTTCACCATTGTCATCATTACAATGGGGTCTCAGTTGTCCTTTGCAGTTTTCTCATTGGCACCAGATATCTTGGCCATTGTTGATAAGAATGAAATCTGTGTCTATTGAGAGGGTTTGTGTCTATATGCTGAACATGTTTCTGAAGCACCGTGGATGCTTTGATGCATCATAAATATCTTGAACAAATAAGACTTATGTTCAAGACATGTACTTGTAAGTATTCAAATGAAGTTTGGCCTTTTTTTTGCAATTGTCTCATTGGCAGATGATATTTTGTTCCAATTCACATGCCTTGTGTCTGTCAGCACATTTTGCGTAAATTTAAATCTCTTTTTTAGTTAATGTCATCAGTTTGGAGTGCAGCTGCACTATAACAAATCCCCGTGATTAGCTCCCTTTTTTGCTTCCACCCACTATTTTAATGTATTTTTCTCCAATTTTTTCAAAAAGTTGGCACTATTTATCGGGATGGCGCTATTTTTGGGATTTTTTGCACCGATAAATTAGGCACAATTTAGCGCCAAATTTAGCACCAAATTTAGCGCCTAATCAATGTTCAAATGTCTGAAGGTCTTATAAAGTGAATATTGTATCGTCGCGAAGCATATCAGATGATGCCAGCACCCAACCATAATGCTACGACAGGCTGCCACCTATCCAATCTGCTTACGAGGTGTTTACTTCAAAATCTTACCTTAGCCAGCTATCTGCCGCCACATGTCCATAGAGAAAGCCTAAGATCCAATAGCTACACTCTAGCACAAGGAAATCTTTTTGGGAGGAATATTCGTTGCGAGGAAGTGAGATAACGACACGTGGCATGCACCAATTAAAAAGCAAGTATAATAAAGGCGTATGGATGCTATATCGCACCATTACGTAGTAGGTGATGCTGTGAAAAGGTGACACGCATCCAGTCTGGGCTAAGGATGACATAAAGTGCAGGGAAGGTACTAATGATTTGGCTCATTTTCATTGGGTGATGACTTGTCAACAAAGATGACTAAGATTGTCAAATCTAGTCAATGAATCGAAGTCGTGGATTCTGGAAAGGAATGAAGCGATCAACGGTCCAAATTCAAACTTGCAAACAAAGGAGATTTTCAAATGACTGTGGCACGAGCAGAGTTATGGTTGCATCGAGCTCCATTAATACAGAGAGTGGTATAGGAATTTGATGTTATAACAACATAATTCTAACAATTTCCTATCATTTTTCAAGGAGCAATCGCGTTCAGAGCTGAAGAATCATCAAAACAAGCAAGGAGAAGCAATTTTGAGCCTCAGCGACGTAAAAAAACTAGTAAGTTATTGTCTCTCCCTTGCACTTAGTCTTTCTATCTGTAAGTACTTTCCAAAGCATTTAGAGCAGCTGTTGATTGCATAAACCCTAGGTTGCTTGCACAAATACAAAATGAGTCAGTTACGTCAAGCTTCGACCTCAAAACGTAGCCTAGATGAGGATATCACGATTCAATGTCCTGGATTGTCTAAGAAACCTTTGACAAAATTAGGAGAGGTTGGCAAAAATGACCAAATATATGACCTTTGTATAGATTGTCGAGATGCTAGGATCCCTGTGTCTGCTTGGAGCTTGTTTGAGCATTGGCACAAGTGAATTGATTACAGAGCCCCAATCTACCATGCCTAGACCCTTGACTTAGCCAAATTAATATGCATTGATGTCTTCATAAACACAAACTTGATGAGAGTTGTAGCAACTAGGTATGACCCTAGGACCATGTTTGTCTTGTCTGGAAATGGCAATGTTATCATTAGGTTCACAAAAGCCTATATTGCTATTAGGACTAAAAAAATCTCACAATTTTCTTAGTCCCCATTTGCTTATCCTTGATATATACCACACATAAATTGGCCACTCTGTAATTTTATGATCAATACAAATTGCAAAAATTTGTGTGACAAGATCCATATTATAACCTCTATTAAATCCCATCAATCTGACCTTGATAAACATTTCCTTGATCATAGTCAAGAAAACCTTAATTTCATCCTCATCGGCAAGACCTTGGGCATATCTTTCAAGATCCTAAAGTCATAATCTTATACAAAGTATTTTATCCATGGTTGGGGAGAGACAAGTAAACTCTCAGTGATAAGAGGTCCATAGACAGCAAGAATAAATGATCAGCAAGATGTCACTTAATGTTTCACCAATGAATATTCATTGGCAAAAACAAGATAGTCGGAACAAGATCTCCAAGTAATACCGATCTTGTGCCTCATACCGATGGATATGTATTGGGGAGATATGTGTACACTCACACTGATAGAGAAAAACAATTTAACAATTATGTCGGGGAAACATATATAATCGGAGCAAGCTCCCTAGGTCTCTTTGACTGCATGGGTCACTCCGATGATAAAGACCACAAAGTTTTGATAAGAGTCTTTCCAACTTGTCCCATCACATTAAATTACAAAGGATGCACATCGGAGGGACATATACAGTTGGAGTGAATTCATTTGATCTCGCCGACTATGTGGGTTATGTTGATAGTGAAAATTGCAAGGATATTTTTGGAAGAGTCCTACGGATGAATAAAGTAATGGAGAAACATGTCGGGAAGACCCAAAGCATTGGAATGGCATGTGAATCTCATAGCGATGGTTTAAGTTACACCGATGACGGTATGAATCATTCCTCCAACTAGTACATCAGGTAAGCTTTACAATGTCTCCTCGAAAAGGTAAGAATTAAGGGTAAAAGACAAGCACATTGACCAGAAAACTAAGAAGTGCTCCCAACAAAATAAAATTGCCAAACGATACATCTTTGTTGGATGCATTGAAAATAGAGGTGGAAAATGAGATGAGAGAGATGAATCCTGATAAGGGAAGACAATTATTAGTGGAGTTTGGTGTGATGATCTTTCCAGGTTTAGACATGAATTCTACTTTAATCTTTGACAGTTTTTTACATAGTGATAATGACAAATACAGACTCAGTCCAGAAGGAGTGATAGAAGTTTATACTGGGACAAAATATAATGCTAATGAAAATTCTCTTATGATTTGGGCTTTGTACCCTCCACACAAGAAGCTTGCAGTCATCAATACAGAAAAGGCATTTGGACATGTCATGACATTGAAAGCAGGTGAGACTGATCCTATAGTCACAGCTAATATTGGCATAAATGTTGCCAAATTAAACAAAGCTCAAATTCAAATGTTGATCAAGGAAAGAGATATGTACAAGTTGAGCTGTAAGAAAATGACTAAGGAAAATGATTTTCTAGAGGATGCATTTGGAGGATCTACCAGAAGATTGACTCAGCGAGAGGGTTCACAAGCACAAAACAAAGGCAAAGAATTACAATTGGATGATCAGGTACCTCAAGTCAGGATTGACACACTTTTTGTGGTACTTCAAAAGAGGTATACAAACATGATGGTTTGGATGAAAAGGTTTTGGGATACACATGCCAAAAATCACAATATCATTCAAGAGCATAACAGGGTAAACAACAGGCTCCATGAGAAACTTCGTGAAATACAGAACAGAGAAGCTCTTGATATTGAAGCAATCAACACTGCTGAAGACTTAATTAAGAAACATAAAAGGTATCATGAAAAACTTCAAGTAGAGGGTGAAGAATTCATAGAGGCTTCAAAAGAAGGCATTCCTACATTGTTCAGTGACAAGAAAGATTTAAAAAATTAGAAAGAGTGGACAAAGGAATGCCAATTGATATTACAGGGAGCTTTGGAGATAGCCAAAGACAAGGATCCGACATTAGGAGAACCCTGTGAACATATGGAGAAGATGATATCAATGGAGATAGCAGCAAAGAATGTTGTGGAGTATGTTGATACACACCTGAGCCAAAAGTACTTAGATCATATGTCCCAGATCCATTTGGGGCTAACTAGAGCTTAAAGTGTTGTTTATTATTGTTAAGTTGTTATTAAGTTCCAAAAGGCACTTATGAAGAGGCACATCCTCTTCAAAATATTGTTATATAAGTCAGTCATTTTATGATAGAGAAAGGAGGCAATAGTAGGAAGTAGAAGCATATTTAGTAAATTACTTTTCATCCATCACCTCTCATACTTTCAGAAGACTTATGCAAATTGATATATATATATATACTTTGAAGAAAATATAATGGAGCAGAATATTCTCAGATGGTGATCTATTTCAATGTTCAATTGTTGTGTTAATTTTCATGCTTACATGTTGCTGTGTTGTCTCCAAAGTGGTTCTTTTAAATTATTCAAATTCATATAATTTATCAGGACACATTTGTTGTTCATGTGTGGTTATCTGATTGGTTTCTAGTTGCAGTTGATTTAAGTCCATGTAAATGATTTATATCTATTGGTCTCTGTCTTGAGTTAAAATCCTTTAAATTAGATCATTTGGTTGGTTTCCTTCAAAATAGAATTAAAAATCCTTTCATGAAATCATAGTAATGTCAGACACCCCTGCTCCTCAGGCAGCCAGCCTGAATGTACAAACAACACATTTTGCAGAAGCAGCAACACTAAAAGTGTAGAAAGAGTACAATGAATTATTAGAGAAATACATAGAAGCAATGGCCAGGATTAATACTTATGAGATTCAACCTCAGTTGGAAGCTGGCCCATCTCAAACCCCTCTAATTATACAGGCTGCAGAGTCATTACCAGTGGACACACAACCTATGCTTCAAGAAATAAAGGAACTGAAAGAGGAAAATAAGGAGCTAAAGGAAGAAATAGAAAGTAAAGTGGATGATGTAGCCAAAAATTTGATAAAGTATAGGATCAACAGGATATTGGCCAGGTTGGAGGAGACCCATAGGTCCTATTCCCAATTAAGGATAGCACTTGAGAAACATGAATCAGATAAACAGAGGCTGTCAACCAGGAAGACCAGGTGGCTACCAAGAACTAGAAAAATTAGATATTTTCTCAAGTGCTCTAAATATGATCTAAATTCCCCTCCTGAGATGGAGTTAGTAACAGGTATGCTAGGGAAATTTGAGGATGTGGCTACTCATCAATTGAAATTGGATACAATATTGAAGGATAAAATACAAGCAATTGAGAATCAAGACACAAAGTGGTTACCCCACATTCTAGAAGTTGATGGGACAATAAAAGATATGAACAAGTAGTAGATTAAATGTTTAATCTTTTACTTCTGCTCAAGGGTTATTTGAGGTTCTGGGATATGGGTTTTTATGTATTAAATGTTTAATCTCTTACTTCTGCTCAAGGAGCAGATTAAATGTTTTAGGTTAAATATTGGGACGAACGTATTGCAATAAGGATATTCATAAGCAGAGATAACTGAGTACTAAATCTTGGGTGGTGTTTGTAAGGCAAATACCAATTTATCCCCATGAAACTTGAATGTCAGCTAAGCTTATGCAAATCATTCACATATATACATCAATCAAATTTGAATAATTAACATTATTGCTCAAATTTGTAAAGGTCTGATATAAGTATTTGTGTAGTAAGATTCATGTCTTGCCTATCCATATGTGCAACTTGTGCATCATGATGAAAAACATCTTCCCTAATAAAATATGTTGTAGTCATCAAATCCTCAATCATAACTTCCTTGCAATGAATCGAGGCCATTGTAGAGTTAGGCCTAATGTTTCTTCTTAGTGCAGAATGAGGATTAGGTTAAGACCTTGACATTAAAGCAAAATATAAAGCGATGAAAAGGAAATTGCATCCAAGTAATCCTACTTTTTTCTGCCAACAATTCATACCAAAGATTGAACAATTTAAGGATATTGCAACAGGTAATTTGTATTGACACAAATAATATTACTGAAGCATTACAAAGTTTAGGCCATAAGAATCATCCTTTTTTAAACATGGATTGCAAATAATTCTAAAAATTTAATAATTCTAAAAATTTAGAAGTCTTGGTCATTAACATTATTGTCTGCTACAATGTCATCAAGTGTAGATCATTGTCAATGTTCATATGTTCTTTCAAGTATTTAATATTATCATCATCCTCATATTGACCTGCATCATCTTCATCATCATTGAAATTTGACTGTAGACCATCTATATTGTTACCAGATGTATTTGGATCATCATTTTCTATACCATCCATATTGTTGTCTTCCATAACATCATCTAACTCTGGATTGTTGTCTTCTTGTGTCTGAACATAACCATCTTCAACATCATCATGGATGTCAATTTCTTCGATGTTCTCTAATCCCTCTCTCTCATTTTGTTAGCCATCATTGTTTTTCTCAGTATCCACTAATGCATCGTCAAATACATGCCTTAATCTTGGATCATAATGTATGACAAATATCCATTTCGGGTCCAAAATATCTTCATAGAAATATACCTGCACATGAATGACATACATATATTAGACGTATGGTATAACAATTTTATTGATTAATAAACACATGTATATATTTGCAATAAACTATGAATTAATAGATTAATGATCACTACCGCTTCTTGTTTGAGTTAAAGAAATACGTGCTCACAATGAATTGGTAGAACATAAGGCTCCTTATCCTCCGGTAGGAAACATGAGGAATCTATAGAAAACAATCCACTATGGGTATCATGTCTTCGTGTCCTCTCAAATGCTTCATACCATCTACACTTAAAAACACAACATTTAAAAGAGCAGTAATCCAACTCAATAATTTATTGTATTGTCCCAACATATTATAGATTCCCTTCAATTATATTCTTATCTTTTGAGCTTGATCAACCAGATTGCTTGAAGTCAACCATGATCCCACAATTGAAGGATTGTTTCTTTACATCTACACTTTCTACACGATAATGTTGACCATATGACCACATTGCTGGCTATTTCCTCGCTTGTGAAAGACCATTTATTTTAGTGAAAAAAAATATAATGATGAATATTAAAATAGTTAATAGTGTCAAAACTGTAAGGAAACAACATTTTACAAAATTCCAACTATAACTTTCTTTCACATCCTCTAGACATGTTGATTTCATCTTCTGTTATGTTTGAATCTATACCTGCATCTTCTATTTGATTTTGAATTTGTTCAATAACCCATTCTAGTGTGCAATCTTTGCCCCATTCCCCAAGCAGATCAGTGGGAAGTGGAGTATTCCTTTGGTTTGATCTCTTAAACTATCTCCTTGCTTCTAACACTTCTCTCTTTTTATCATACAGATCGATCCATTTGTTCATAAAGTCCATGTGGTACAAAATGAACTTGTTGAGTATAGCACTTTCGTCTACACCTATTACATGTCAACATGTTTATCTCAAACTCCAAATGTCATGCTGTTAATTTGACAAATAAATTACAAAGTAAATTAATGATTGCAAGAAAAACAACCACACTGATCATGAATTTACATACTAATTTCTACTTGAACACCATTAGATTGTGGTTTTTCTCCATCAATAATATCTGATGCTCGTTCTTCATCCCAGAAGCATGGCCCATCTTCAAAATCCTTACCAAGGAATTCACACAGGAATAAATATGCTTCATTCAATACATACCCTTCAGCCATGCAACCCTCTGGATGTGCCTTTTGTCAGACATATCTTTTTAGAGTTTTCATATACCTCTCAAAGAAAAACATCCACCTCGTTGATATGACACCCGCGAATTCAATGTTGTTGACTAGGTGTATAAGTAAATGGACTTGTAGGTCCATGAAACTTGTAGGGAGCTCCTTCTCAAATACACATAGAATTTCTACAATTTCCTTCTTCCATTTTGGCACTTCACATTCGTGGATCTCCTTGGAGGTCACCCACCTAATATAAGAATAGTAAATTAGTATGAACATTTAGTCAAAAATTAAAATGCAATATAATATCTCTATATCTCTCACACATGAACATTTCATATAACCACATACCTTGTAAATGCTGACAATCAACTTATGGCATTCCTTAAGTCAACTGTAAGACATGAATCCCCCCTAATTGTCAATGGCATGATATGCTATCAAACACATTTATGAAAAGGTCATTAGTAATTTTTTCTCACACAACAAAATATCAAAATATATTTAGTACTTAATCAATGTTACCAGTAAATGTTAAATGATGATATATAATACCTTCATAAGATTATGAAAATCATGTGTTTTAAATCCTGTGATATGTCCATCAACTATAAAATCTTTAGCCAATGACGACCTGTAGCCAGTAGGTGTCCTTATTGAATGGATGACATTTTTAAGTTGGTCTAGCTCTTTTTTTTTCAAAATCCATGGAGCTTCTACATATGTCTCATTTTCCCTGTTTGGCCACAAATGTTTTCTATCAATTTTGGTACGCGAAAGAGCAATATCTCTCCTCGAAGACAAGGTGTCCTTCTCTTTGCCTAATATATGTCGAAATATAGAATCTGGGACATTTTTGAAGATGTGCATAGGATCTAATAGGTGAGATATTAATAGATCCTTCCAATAAGGGAGCTCATAAAATATGGATTTCCTTTTCATTCCTTTTGGCATATTAACTACAACTTGTTCTGGTTCTTCAATTGAATCACCTTGATCAAAAAAATCCTCCCAAGCTTTCAATTCAGCATCTTCATACTTCTTAATCCAATCACCTGGACCCATAATCATGGGAGGGACTATATTTTCAACTTTTCCATCAAATTGATTCTTCAGGCGATTTCTAAACTTATGATCTAGTGGTAGAAAAACCCTATTGTTTGTGTAAATAAATTTATGTAGATCTTTAGAATACCGCCCTTGAAATTGTTTTGCACATCTTGGACATGCAAATATCCCCTTTGTTTGAAGCCCTGCAATTCAATAAGTAATGTTAATAACATCAAAAAATTAGTATAAAACTATGTATGAAAGTTGGGATGGAAATAAATTATGAGTGTAAATACGTAAATATTGTATCTTCCCAGAACAAACACCAAGTCCTGGAAAATCATGAATAGTCCAACATAGCACACCATACAACATGAAGGACCTATTTGATGGGGGACGTGATATGTCATACATTCTTATGCCTTTCCATAGCAGTTGCATCTCATCAATAAAAGGCACAAGATAAACATCCATGTTTTTAACTTGATGTTTTCTTGTAACAATGAGAGTCAGCATAAGGTGCTCCTTTCTAACACTCATCCATGGGGGAATATTGTATACTATCAATCCGATTGGCCAAACACTATAATTTGAGCTTAGGAAAGAGAATGGGCACACTCCATATTGTAAGACCAAACCTAATACTACGGGGTTCATCTTTAAATTTTCTTGGCCATTTTTCCTCTATGTGTTTCATTGTTTTGGAGTCGGCCAAAATTCACATGAATCCATCTTTACCCCTATTCTTTGCATGCCAGTCCATCAATTGTGCAAGTGACTTGCAAAAAAATATTTGTTGAAGTCTAGGTATAATTGGCATGTGATGTAAAACCTTCTTTGGAACTGTAGGACCTTGTACATCTGTACGATATCTCTTCTCTTTGCATACATGGCATTCTACCTTGTTTTCATATTCATCTTTGTATAAAATGCAATCATTTTTACATGAATGAATTTGCTTATATTCAATCCCCAACTCAACCAACAACAGACGCGCCTCTCTGCAAGTTGATGGCAACACATTCTCTTCAGGGAATATTTTAATTTTTAGTGCCCTGTAAGATTGCCAAAGATTAAATCAATTCAATGTTTGACTTATGATGAACATGTTTGATATGTCAATCTATACTAGGACTATTTATATACAATATATGGTTTTAAATTCCCCTTAAATAAATATAAATGAAGTTGATGAATGTTTACAAATTATGTACACCAATTGACAATGCAAAGTAAGAAATAGATTTCAACTCACTTTAGTAGGGTAGTGAATCCTTTGTCTGACCAACCAAATAGTGACTTGATTTCTAATAATATTAATGTGCATGCCATTTTTGAAGTTCTACTTGCACCTGATCTGAACACGGGTGTCTTCACTACTTGCTTGATGGAGTCTTTCAGGTTGTTACCATCAACATTGCGTTGGTGGTAATTAGCCCTGCTATCATCATTACTATCAACCATATGATCATTATTGTCATCATTGTTTCCATTCCCAAAGAAACATGTAAGCATTTAATTCAATCCTTCTTCATGCACTGCATTTTCACTATCATGATCATCATCATTAAGGCTAGCTGGCCTGTCATCAGTGTATGCGGATCTCATCAGTAGTTCAAATTTCTCAGCTGCTAGTATTCTCTTCAATGTTGCTCTTTTCTGCCTGGTATGGTTTAAAGGATGGTTTGGATAATCCCATCCAAACCTTAATAATGTTAGATTCAGGATAGACAACTGAGAGGGGGGGTGAATCAGTTGTCTAAAACTTTCTTCCAATTAAACACTTAAATCCTCTTTGTGATTTAGTAGCATATTAATAAATCAATCATGGAAACATAGTGTAATTAAATCAAGAGCAGAAACATATCAACACATAAGACACCAAGATTTTGACGTGGAAATCCCGGTTAAGGGAAAAACCACAGGGTGACTAACCCAAGATTGTATTCTCTGTTAGAAGAATAGAAAGAACAAAATGGCACATGCCAATTAGGGTTCACTGCCTGAGCACACTGCTCACAAGAGGCTCACTACCTACAAGAGACACATTGTCTACAAAATGATAAGCATCACCTACTTGAACTGGAAAATAGCATCTTCACCATGCTTGAATCAATTCCATTTAAGCCCAGAACTTTTGCTATGCCTTTCACTCTCTTCCTCGCTACCACACTCTCATCACCACAAGACACACTCTGAAATGACTTTACAATCCCTTATTTATACAAGGCATTGACTTAGGAATAATCATCTAAGTCGGCAAACATCTACAAGAACATCCACAAGATGTGTAATACATCCGGTTGGCCAGTCTCAGGAAGAACACCATCATCCGGAAGTTATTCTTCAATTGCGATCTCCAAATCCAATGCGGACCACCAACATGAATTGGACACAATCCAAATACCTTCACAAGATTGCCTGAATCATCGAGAACATCCACACTTCATCTGCTTACTGAAATCCTTCTCTCCTTCATCTAGAACCTCAAGAACATAGTCTGTCATCACTGTCACAAAGGAATAGATGCTTGCGGACCTTCAAACCATGAACCAATCGAGTTGAAACTTCACAAAGACTTCCTTAACACTCCCTCAAATCCGTAGAATAGGATAATGCATTTCTGGATCTCACCGGACCTATCTGTGCTACTCTGTCACCTCTGAACACCTGTCGGAACCAGTTTTACGTGGGCAGTCATAACTCCTTCAGATCTTCATGCGGACCTCTGAAATCTTTACTGGATTAACTTAAGACTCATATCTACAAACCCTTTGAACCGCATCCTCTGATAGTCATCTTATCTTGGATCTTTACCTTACTATCTTCACTGTTCTTCTTTGTTCCTGATTAGGACTAATTTTCTCAATATCCTCAGCACTCAGCTCATCCAATCCTTTTCATCAATGCAACAAGAGTATGTTGACATCAATGACAACACCGGTTAGGCCTATACTTGCAACAAATAACTCAGTTGGATCTTGGGTATTAGTATGTGTTTCATCAACAACTTCTACCTATCAACAAATGCAAGCATTATTTAATGTTTGGCAACAATTGTACTAAATTCAAAATGTATCAATTTCAAAGAAATATAATCAAATATGGCTTAAAAATAAAAATATAAATTGTATGAACATATATACATCAATTGAATAATGGAACATTATTTTATAGACTACCTTTTTATACAATAATTTAAAGAAAACACAATTTTGACAACATAGTTTATAAAACATCAGTCCACACTCATTTATTATTCTTTGGTTTTCTACCCTTAAGAACATCCTTAGGGAGACCTTGTTCTTCCCTTTTCTTTTGTGTAGGAGTGCATTTTAAGAAGGGGTAATCAATCAATAACTCATCCCCAATGGTAAGGTCCATAATAGCCTCAACCATTATCAATCTATCAACCTCTCTTTCCATATCTCCATCTTTATCATTTATAACCTCAACAAATTGACAATTCGTTCTTACAGTAGGGTCCCTTCCCTTACTACTATTTATAAATCTTGCAATATTTTTGTGTGTGTGTGTGCACGTCCATCTATATACATAAGATGACCTCTATTCATTTCTTTTCCACTTTCCAATTGGAGACAATGTGTATACATATTCGAATTTAGACCATATGCTGACATGCTAGGCTTATATTCTGCTAGCCTTCTCCATTCACCACTGTAATATGATGGACCATAATATGGCATTAATCTCCTAGTGGTTTGTTCCAAATTGTTTCTATGTTTAGATCCCACATGTACATTTTGGACGATAAAGAGGCCTAGATTCACCCCATGAATATTGGAGGGTCGTATAATGTAGCTGTATCCCCAAAATTGAAACACCCTGTACACTCTAGGTAGTTGTTGATCACTAGGCCAAGCGCAATATAGTCGACGATCAAATGTCTCTTTGTAAATTGATCTCAAACTCAAGGGCAAGTCATCATCTCCATCACATTCATTCTCATAGGGTATGTAGTCCACCTTCCCCTTGTCTTTAAGTAAATTATGCATCTTTAAACTGGTTCTTGTTCTGTTGCTTGTTTTCATCAATTCCTCATCTTCGGAGAGCTGGTATATTGGCACATATTTTTGTTAGATGTATCATCTGATGAATGATCATTGCCCTCTAGGCTGGAAGTCGGTGATCCAGGAAACTTTAAACCAAGAACTTTATCCTGCAAGTATCCATTAAAAAAAAAAATTAGTTATTTAAATAATATAAAACAATGTTTAAACGAAGTATACATATTATTTATATCAAATTAGAAAATTTCTTACCGCAATTCCTATTAGATTTGAATCAATTGTAGGAGGCATAGTATCGACTGGAAGGTCATCATATATGTAATGTCTTTGTACAATCACTCATTTGAATTGTTTCTTTCCATGACATACAGAACGTCCACAAACAACAGTTTTCTCAAAGTATTCATCCCATGTACTATAGTCCTGACCAACCTCTTGTTCAATGCAATCATTTGTTGTTTCTGTAGGATCCATTGTCATATCCTCTTCCACCCACTGTCATCTACATGATTTAATAGTTTTAGGTCCACGTCCACGTACATGTCTTTTTCTTTTGCTAGTTGAATGCTCAGGCTCTGCATTTGCTCCAATCTCCATCTAAAATAATCAACAACATGCATTAATTTATGTCAAGATTGGATAATACATTATAAATTTCAATAATACTGTGAAAAAAGATGGACATATCAAAAAATGCCATCAGATCATTTTTTCCTAAGTTAAGTCAAAATTTGAGTACCTAATGTCCCGCTTCATCCGTTGTGTCATCATTTGATATGACATGACCTGTTGCCATGGCCTCGTCTGGCCCCTATAATACACAACATAGTATATAATGTTTAGTACACCAATTATATCATTTCAACGAATATGCTATCCAACACAAAACCTCACTTTAGCCATATATGTGACATATTCATATCATGTAACTTTGGCCATCCTAATTTTCAAACTTTTCCCTTGATCATAGAATCACATTTAATCACCATTCCTATGCATTTTCAACCAATAAGTTTGACCGCAGAGGCCTCATGGACAAAAAAATGACTTTATCTCCTCTATGTTGTAGCATTTGTGAATTCATAAACACCTTCCTCCTTTGGTTGAGGTTGCTTTCTCTTCTTACCTCTATTGTATCTGTAGATTCCGTTGTCATATCTATTTCCACCCACTTTCCTCTCTACGATTTAGTAGTTCTGTGCCATCCACGTCCTCTCTCCATGGCCTCCTCTGGATCCTATAATACACAACAATGACAATAGTCACATAACAGTTGTGCACCAAGAGTTTGCCAGGCTCTCTTAATGTTTTTGGCTAATGACATGGGGTAGATATGGCTAAACCCCCTTCACTTCAGGGTTTGCTAGACCTAGGTGGGTATACCTTAATGATTGGTGCAGACTTGATTTGACCTTCACAATGGCAAAGAGGTGTGAAGTAGCTATAAGATTGTGAGTTGTTCCTAATGTTGATATTTGTAGTTTTGAGAAAGTAAATAAACTTTAAATAAGGCTTTGAGGGAAACTAATCACAATAATCATTTAAAAGGATTTTAATCCTTGGCAGGAACCAATCAAAATGAATTATTTGAAAGGATGTTTAATTCACTCCAACCAGAAACCAATCAAGATAACCACACATGAACAACAAATGTGTCCTGACAGATTATATAAATTTCCTATATGTTTGTATTTATCCTCTAACCTTTCTACATCAGCCCTCAGTTGTGCAGACCTCCTAGCTTTTGCCCCTGAGCCAGGCAATTGATCAATTAGGTCTTGGTTTAATTTTTCGTTCCTTTTCTTTCAATTCTCGCCTTGTTTTAGTTTTCTGTTTCTTATTTTTGGACTGACTAGTTTCACCCTGTTGCTTATTATTTTTTTGTTTTTGCAAGACCTTCCATCTTATTTCTCTATAGAACTGAATTATAATCTAGCAATTATAGGGATATCTCGGATGCTTACTTGTATACTGTGTGCGCACTAAACTCCTTGACCTCTACTTCAATCTCCCATTTTTTCTCCGTTGTAATTGATGAAAATTGCTTTTAGTTTTGTTAGGTCTCAAAAACGTAGGTCGTTAACCCTAAGAGGTTGCCAAGCTCTCTTGACATTTTTGGCTAACTGACACGAGGTAGATATGGCTAAACCCCCTTCACTTCAGGATCTGCCAAACCTAGGTGGGTATACCTTAATGATTAGTGCAGACTTAATTTGGCCTTCACAGTGGCAAATAGGTGTGAAGTAGATACAGAGCTTGCTTACTAATTCCTAAAAATGTTTGAAGTATCAAGATTGTAAATTGGATTTGGATAAAATGTTCTAAAATTGATCAGTGCCTATTCTATTAGGTGAATTGAGTCAATGGATGAATGATGATTATGGAAGTAGATGTGCAAGATAGGTGGATCTTTTTTGCATCTTAACTCTAACTTGTTGGGCACTTGGAATGTTTTGTACCTTGTACAAAATGTGCAGGTCTGTAAGTTACTATACTTTTCTTTAATAATCCCAATGGTATGCTCTCAAACTACTGTGAACAATTGAAAGGAATTTTAATTTTGGTAAGAAGGAAACCTAACCAAGATTGTTAGTTTAAAGGATTTTAACTCCTAGCAGAGACCAATGAACATGAACTACCTGGGAGGACTTAAATCAACTTCTTGCAGAAACCAGCCAAATCGATCACACATCAACAACAAATGTGTTGTGATAAATTATGTAAATTCAAATAACTTAAGAGAATCACTTTGGAGACAGTACAGTAGCATATAAACATGAAAATTAATGCAACAGTTGAACACTGAAAAAAGGTTACCATTTAAGTACAGTCTTCTCCATAATACTGCTTCATAATATATATATATATTAATTGCAAAGTTTTGGAACATGAAAGTGGATGAGTGGGATGGGTGCAATCTATCTTCTTACTAAATCCCCTAAAATGCTTCAAAAAGAACTACTACCCTCCTTTTTTCTCTTAGGTCTTGGTCTCTCTTATATGCGAGAGGCAACAAGCTATAGACCCATTACAAAAAGACCGACTTTTGATAACTAATTATAACTAAAAAGAAAAACATTTTATTAAATGGATGCACCGATCCATTAATCTCCAAATAGAGGCCCATGACCATCTAAGGCCTGTGCAAAGCTTCTATTTTCTAATATGATGCCCATCATATTGTTGGTTGATCTCCTCCATCTGATGCCTATCCTATCATATCTGGTATCTGGCACATTCATGGTTCGATTGATAAATAGATTTATTGCAGAGAGATGATGGATGTAGTCCTATTTTGCATAGGTATTCACATTGATAATCACTTCCTTCATATTATACTCCATTCGCATCATTTTTTCCAACTACTTATGAGTATTTTTCAAGACTATCTCTTCATCGTTGATCTCCTATAATGCATTAGTTAGAACCATGGCCAATTCTTCCTTCCAATCATTATATTTTTGGAGATTCCCAGATTTATCATGAACTGGTGGAGCAAGATTAAAATAATCAAGCTATTCTTTGAGCTTGTCATGATATTCATCATGTGACTCTATCAAATCATTATATACCTGTAATGTTTGTCCCACCAAGATCCCTTTGCCCAAAAGGTCTTCTTTCTTTTCAGTCATCCTCCCCTGTAATCTTTTATTTTCTGCCATTGCTAAGAGTGTCAACTTAAACAATTTCCAATAGGTATCAGTATAGCTCATCATTTTATTGAATCTTTCTCTGATTAATTCAGATGCCATATCATATTTGATAGTTTTTACTTCCTTCTCTAGCTCTTTACATTTCCCTTGGGATTTCAGATGGCAATTTTTCCAATAAGATGCATCAATAAGTGCATCCAACACTTTCTTATCTTTCTCAAGGTCTAGAGGATAGAATTGTGATATAGAAGAGGAAGATGATCTTTCCTTTTGATATAACAGCTCCTTCTTTAGTCTATCATTTTCTTTAAGCAATTTTTCAACTTGTGCCTTATTGAACTTTGCCACATTAATTTTGAGCTATGTTGTTTATATCCCTGACCCTTTTGACTAAAATATGACCGAACATTTGATTTGAATTATTAGCAATTGCTGGTCTCTTATCCTATGGGTAAAGTGACCAAATGAGTAGAGTGGCTTTATCTACATTATACCCTGATCCTGAGTATATGTTATCACTAGCTTCTTCAGTCAAATTCATTGTTTTATCTTCTCTCTTCCCAAAGCTATCAAACATAATTACAAAACTCATATCCCATCCTAACAAGAGCAATACTTTGGCTTCTTGAAGCAACTCCCTTCCTATTTCGAGAGTGATGGACTCCATCTCTTTATCAACTTCCCTTTTTAATTCATCCAAAGCAGTAACCTCTTGTTTAGAAGTGACATCTTGCATTTTTTTCTCTCACCTTTTTACCTTTGTACTCATAGACAAATGACTTAAATTTGGGAGTTTTAATAAAATCATCATCAGAAATGAATTTCTGTGCAACCAAGATTCTAATATCATCAAATAATTCATCTGATGTCTCAAACTTTACATCATTCAATTCAGGAGGATGCTCATATTGTGCTATTACAGGAGCATTTATTGGCTTCATTTGTTCACTTTCTTCATCACTTTCCTCTTCTTCACTTATGTCAATATCTACAGAAAAACATACTTCAGGAGTAGGTTGTGAGGCTTCGTAGCCCAAAGGCTCTATGTCTTCATCTTGTCTTCTTGAATAGATTGTATAAGTTGTATCAAAAACAACTGGGGGCACATCTTTTATGATTTCATCTGCATGAGCAATCAATTGCTCAAACCTTGTTAGTGGATCATGTATTTCACAAAACATTTTTGAACAAGAATGGACATGTTTTCTTTTCCATTCTTCAGCAAGTATCACTTTATTGAATGTACTCATTTTGTTGATGGTAGAGGCCTCATCACGGTTTCTAATCACATCTTCCTCTGAAAATAAATGTTCATATACTGAGAGCCCTTGTGAAATCTTTGCTTTATGAATAAAACCCTCTGAATCAAAATTTTGTCTTTCATTACCTATAGGAAGATTGTACTGTGCCAATTTAGTATTAATTTCTTCATACCCTTCATTCGTGACCACTGTGAAATCTCCAAAACATAGAGTGTTGGGCATGATTGACTATTTGTTATGCACCTTGAGGTGTCTAGCATCAGATTTTGCTAATTGCCTCACAATCTCTAGATAGGCAATCTAATCAGGAACTATTCGTGGCAGCAAATGTGGGGTGCCCTCAAATCAATAAACTCTAATCACTTTGCAAATAGGGAAAGCATACCAATCTCCCCAGTTATGGTCCACTTTACTTTTAGGGTCATTTTCTTTGGGTCTTAGAAATCTCTACATCCTTGGGGATAGGTTATAATCTCGGGGATATCCCAGTAACTTCATTAAAGGTTTTACAAAAAACTCTTCAAAGTAGAGATAGTGATTTCTACCAAATTAGCTATCCCATAACGAAGTCCACATCTGTACAGGTTTAGGATCCCCATTATCAAAAGAATCCCTTATCCTCAGTTCACTGCTCCAAAATCCTCTATCATGTCTCTCATACAAAAGCAAATGCATTAATAAGGAATAGTGTTTGAAGTTGATCCTATCACTGTTATTTTTAATTTTTTCAAGCCCTTGATTTAGGGCATTAGCCACAAAGCTAGCATATTCAAAAGGCCTGTCCCACTTAGTCTATACATATGCAACTAAAACCATTGGTGCAATTAACATTAGAGGTGGGACCTCTACTCCCAAGACTTGACCAACTGCATAATAGGTGTATCAAAAATACTCTTCAAATAGATCTTCATGAAATGGAGGATTCTCATTACTAGAGAATTTCCTTAATTGCCCTTCGTCCTTAGGCCTATGCAAGGCCAACTTCCACATAGCTAGTATCCATATGATGATACTCTAGCAATAGATCTTTGATTGTGAATGGTAAATCAAAACCACACTCTAATTGAAATACATTGGAAATGAGATCTTTTGTAATAACCAGTAAATTATCACCACTGTGTGTTGGAATAGTTCTCGTTTTCGGATCATATTTACTGGCAAGGGCTTTGATTAATTCCACATTGACAAACACCTCTGGCACAACTAATCTCCCTAGGTTCAACCTCCACAGGTTACAAACTGGTAAAAACCTATATTGTTTTCTGTAGTGGTATAAGAAAAGTTCGTACCCTCGTAGTGGAGTCCATACATCTCCCAAGTCCTTCTGATTGTCCAACAATCGATCATGTGAGGGGTTCATCTGTACACTTCTTTTTGGTCTTGGTCCTGACCTAGGACACTGATCTATCAAGTCTTGGTTTAATGGTCTCTTTTCAGTTTTTTGTTTCTTATTTTTAGGTTTTTCTGCACTATCTCCCATTGCTTGATCTATCAAGTCTTGGTTTAATGGTCTCTTTTCAGTTTTCTATTTCTTATTTTTAGGTTTTTCTGCACTATCTCCCATTGCTTGAATTCAAACCTTTAAGAGACAGAATTTCTCAGTTGGGATCGGTGTACTTACTTGAATTTCACTTTCCCACTAGTTTTTCTTCGCTTTACTGTGTGAGAGCTTCAGTCCCCTTCTCCTTCAGGCCCTTTTGCAATTTGTTCAAGTTTTATAGGATCTATGTGATCAAACTGTGGTGCAACTCACTTTTATTCATGGTTCATAAATGCACCTTTCATTTCTGTCATGTCATAGGAGGAGGTCATTTATTTTGAATATTTGAATGATGCCTCGGGATATCACAATAATTATTATCGCTGCATCGTTGAGACTGTTATTTATGTTTCAACGATGTCATCTTCCTTCATCGATGAACTCTTTGTGTTGGTGTATCGGTGGGATGCCAGGTAACGTTACCCCGATGTACCTTAGCTTGGGCGATATTGCACGTTTGGATAACTTATGGTCATATCAGGTTATCGAGGGAACAGAAACATTTGTTCCGCCGATGTTTATGAGTCACAACGATGTGCTAGCTTTTGTTAATTTTATCGGTCTATCGGTGAGGAACTCTCAAGAGTTAGGCCGATAGGATATTGTTATCTCGATATGGCTATGAGTTATGTTTATAGGACTATCAGTGGGAGTATAATGGGAACTCCAACGATGAGGGCATGTTCAGCCGATTATCTCTAATTTTGGACAACCCACAATTATATCAGGTCATAGGGGGAATATGAATATCTATCCTACCGATGACTGTGTTTTACAACGATGAGCTCACTGTAGTTGGTTATATCAGTCTATTAGTCATATCGGGTTATCGGGGGAACAGAAACATTTGTTTCGTCAATTTTTATGAGTCACAACGATGTGCTAGCTTTTGTTGATTTTATCAGTCTATCGGTGAGGGACTCTCAAGAGTTAGGTTGATAGGATATTGTTAGCTTAATATGGCTACAAGTTATGTTTATAGGATCGGTGGGAGTATGATGGGAATTCCAATGATGAGGGCATGTTTGGCCGATTATGTCTAATTTTGGACAACCCACAGTTATATTGGGTCATCGGGGGAATATGAATATCTATCCTACAGATGACTATGTGTTGCAATGATGAGCTCACTATAGTTAGCTATATCAATCTATTGGGGGAAGGACTTCAAAGGTTAGCTCGACAAGGTATTTTTAGACAGATAAGGTTGTAAATTATTTTTCATAGGGCTATCGGTGGAGCTATAAATAGGGTTCCAATGAAGAAGTGTTGCTAGGTCGATACACTTAGGAAAAGATATTATGAGGATTTGTTCATAAATGTAATTGTTCTGATAGGATTTTGTCACACATGTTTTAGCAATAGGAGTTAATATGGATCTTGTCACACAAATTTTCATAAATTGTTTTAATCACAAAATTATAATGTGGCCAATTTCCATGGTATACAAAGGATAAGTGTGAAGAGGTTGGTGAGAGATGTAAAAATTTTCCTAGTTCTAAAAAGTTCAATCCCTTTTCAATCAAAATGGTTCATAATGTACGTTCGCGCGGCCATTAATGTCCATCACTAGAAATGAATGCAATAGATTTTTTGAATTTTGAAATGTCAGATTGCATCGGTGGGACTCTCCTAGTTTCAAGTCAATCTGTGTGCTTCATTTGGTGTCATCTTTGTTTATATATTCATAATTGATCGCCAAGACCCAGTGAATGTCTTTTTGATACGCAGTGTCCCTTTAGTTTTCTTATTCAGTCAGGAAGACATTTAGTAATCTCACCGATATTGCATAGGTGCATTTTGTCTTACTTAACGTTTCGGGGAGAACAATATGAAGTTTACCCAATATCAAGGTAATCTAAATTATTAGAAATCCTTTTAGTCATCGTTGAGTGTCCTTCCGACAAATAATAGTCATTCCTATTGTTATCAGGCTGAAATAAGGGATTAGGGTTTAAGGTTTAGTGATAAGGGATTAGAGTTTAGGGTTGAGGGATTAGGGTTTAAGGTATAGTGCTTAGGGTTGAGGGTTTAGGGATAGGGTTTAGGGTTTAAGGTTTAAGAGTTGAGGCTTCAGGCTTTAGGAATAGCATTTAGGGTTGAGGGATTAGGGTTTAGGGTGGAGGGATTAGGGTTTAAGGTATAGTGTTTAAGGTTGAGGGTTGAAGGATGCGTTACACTACACTGAAAGGTTATAGTCCCATTAGAGAATGATGTCCTCGCATGGACCATGTCGAGTGCCCTCCTCGATGTTGGTAAGGGATACATGGAAGGAAATGGATTAGGCAGATAGTGGATTATGACGTGGATTCTAGATGGGAGAAAAGTGGATTATGATGTGGATTATGTTAGACTTATGCCAAAGCATGGACCATAGGGATGGTATGTGGAGGGTATGGAGGATAGTGGATGAATGATGGTAGATTTATTGTAGAATGGAAGGGAACCATGACCAATGGTTGTACACATCGTGATAAACATTGAAGCTTGTGATGCGGAGGTGGTGTAGGGTGCAATGGAGATGTTTGCTTAGGAGATGGATGATGAAGGGCTTTAGGAACCCACATAGACTTAGGCATATTATTACTTTTGTTTTTCTTGTGGGATGGAATGTTTTGACACCTTTGAGCGGAATGGGAATTTGAGATGGGAGTAGATGGTTGGGATTTTTTAGAGGTAGATGCCTCATTTAACTTGATTTCTTGTTGCATAGGTACCCATACCATTTTGGTTTTGGACTTTGCTTGTGGAGGTATGCACTTGGATAACTTTTTGGATTGATTTTTCTTTGACTCTTTGTTTTTATGTCCTGAGGCATGAGGACCCTTAGGATGTTTGGCTTTATCAGTAGAGGCATCTAATTTTGCATTTCTAGATCCTTGGGGATGGTGGAATGAGTGGAAGCTTTAAGTTTACCTTTAAGATTAGGGTTGAGAGTTGAGGGTTGAGGGATTAGGGTTTAAGGTATAGTGTTGAGGGTTTAGGGTTTAGGATTTAGGGTTTATGAATTAGGGTTTAGAATTAAGGGATTAGGGTTTAAGGCATAATGTTTAGGGTTGAGGGTTTAGGGATAGGGTTTGGGATTTAAGGTTCAAGTGTTGAGGGTTGAGGCTTTAGGGATAGGGTTTAATGTTTAGCGATAAGGGATTAGGGTTTAGGGTTGAGGGATTAGGGTTTAAGGTATAGTGTTTAGGGTTGAGGGTTTAGGGTTTAAGGTTTAAGGGTTGAGGCTTCAGGCTTTAGGGATAGCGTTTAGGGTTGAGGGATTAGGGTTTAGGGTGGAGGGATTAGGGTTTAAGGTATAGTGTTTAGGGTTGAGGATTGAAGGATGCGTTATGCTGCACTAAAAGGTTATAGTCTCATTAGAGAATGATGTCCTCGCATGGACCATGTTGAGTGCCCTCATCGATGTTGGTAAGGGATACATGGAAGGCAAATGGATTAGGCAGATAGTGGATTATGACGTGGATTCTAGAAGGGAGAAAAGTGGATTATGATGTGGATTATGTAGGGAAAATAGTGGATTATGATGTGGATTATGTCAGACTTATGACAAAGCATGGACCATAGGGATGGTATGTGGAGGGTATGTAGGATAGTGGATGAATGATGGTAGATTTATTGCAAAATGGAAGGGAACCATGACCAATGGTTGCACACATCATGATAAATGTTGAAGCTTGTGATGCGGAGGTGGTATAGGGTGCAATGGAGATGTTTGCTTAGGAGATGGATGATGGAGGGCTTTAGGAACCCACATAGACTTAGGTGTTTTATTACTTTTGTTTTGCCTGTGGGATGGAATGTTTTGACACTTTTGAGCAGAATGGGAATTTGAGATGGGAGTAGATGGTTGGGATTTTTTAGAGGTAGATGCCTCATTTAACTTGATTTCTTGTTGCTTAGGTACCCATACCATTTTGGTTAAATTGGACTTTGCTTGTGGAGGTATGGGCTTGGATAACTTTTTGGATTGATTTTTCTTTGACTCTTTATTTTTATGTCCTAAGGCACGAGGACCCTTAGGATGTTTGGCTTTATCAGTAGAGGCATCTAATTTTGCATTTCTAGATCCCTTGGGGATGGTGGAATGAGTGGAAGCTTTAAGTATAGCTTTAAGATTAGGGTTGAGGGTTGAGGGTTAAGGGATTACGGTTTAAGGTATAGTGTTGAGGGTTGAGGGTTTAGGGTTTAGGGTTCAGGGATTAGGGTTTAGAGTTGATGGATTAGGGTTTAAGGCATAGATTTAGGGTTGAGGGTTTAGGGATAAGGTTTAGGATTTAAGGTTCAAGTGCTGAGCGTTGAAGCTTTAGGATAGGGTTTAAGGTTTAGCGATAAGGGATTAGGGTTGAGGGTTGAGGGATTAGGGTTTAGGGTTGAGGGATTAGAGTTTAGGGATCTTTACTCCTAAATATTTACTCTTGTTCTTTGCATGTCAGTCCATCAATTGTGCAAGTGACTTGCAACAAAACATTCATTGAAGTCTAGGTATAATTGGCATGTTGGCATGAGGAACATTTTGGTTTGGCATAGCTAGGTGCCAATTTAGGTGTGCTTCACGCCGGTTTTGGCGACCCAAAGAGACTACATTTAGGGATGAAAGTTGGCACTAAAGTTGGCATTAGAGACGCTAACTTTAGCACTGACTAATGAATCCAAAAAAAAATTTAAAATTCCCGCCTGTGTTAAAACATACCACAAAAAAAATACAAATTCAAGTTAATACATTTAAGCCCACAACACAATGTACTCTGCCTCTGTTTTAGGTTTCCTCCTAAGAATTGTAGGCTGTGAAGAGATGACTTTATTAGGTCGAAAATGAAAGTTACTGAAAAGTTTCTACAACGGATCCATGAATTTGTATTTTATTTATTTTTTGTTCTAGACATCCAGAAGATAAAAAATTGCTTTAGCTAGCTGCTAAATTTGGGGTTTCTGATGCTAAATTTGGGGTTTCTAGCTACCTCAGCCATTCAATCAAGCTTGTTCGTTTGCTTTTTAGCAAGTAAGTTCCAATTGCTGAGCAATTTACTCTTGACCTAGGTTTTTATCGATTTTGATATAATTTTGAGCTCAAAGAAAGTTTTTCTAAGATGTTGTACTCACCCTTTAGGGTAAATTTGAGTAGTAATTTTGTTAATTATCCTTGCTTGCAGTATAACTTGCATTTACCATTTTTGGAAGGCCTGTCGAATAAGGTCTCTTTGTACATCATACCCAAAATACGAGCTGTTAGGATTTATTTTTGGCTACATATTTGTTTTTGGCTACGATTGGTCAAGCACGCTATTAATTCATACCTGGCTACGATTGCCTCCATAGACTGGACGAAAATAATTTTCCCTAGGTCACCTCAAATTGTCAAGCAATAGAGGGAAGGGATCAAACTCTGGCCACAATGAGGTAATTCACTGTCAATTTATAGATTTGTAAATGTTTCCATTATTTATTTAATTTTTAGTATTTAGTTTTCTATTTCTAAATTTAAAAGAAGAAATTTATTATATATATAGGGACATGAGACTGACAAAGATAAAGAGGCATTGGCTTCCATATTGGGGGTAGAGGCAGTGAACAAATTGGATGGTATGGACTTGACAATGCTTGTCAGATACATAGAAAAATGATCTAGTAAAACCCCTAAAACATTGCAACCAAATCAATCGTGTCAAAGGGAATCAATTGATTCCTCAACCAGTCTTGGATCGAACAAAAGATCTAGGAGGAAATCAATATCAATAACCTCTAAGAATGTCGAACAGGGAGCAGAGGCTTCCACTGTCCCAGCCACTCCTGGGACACAAACTTCTTCAACCAGCAACCCATGTTTTGCATCTTGCATTAGTAGCTACGATACCAAGATAGAATAAGATGTGGTTTCAGGGGAAGTCTGAATGACAGATGCTGGAAAAATGTTTATGAATAGGTTGAAGGAATCTTGCCTTCAATGGTTCAAAGACCATCTACATTTGCCATCCTCAAAGATACCCATGCACCTGCAAAAAGTAGATATCCATGACATGGAGACTGAATTTGGCACAGGTTGGCTTGTAAAGAAAATAAAGCTACGAATGTCTCAAAACTGCAAGGGATTTCGGCGCAACCAAACAAAGAAGATAAAAAAAAAATCCCTCTCAAGCTAAGGCTCAAAAAAAGGCCAATTGATGTAAGTCTGAAAGTATGGAAAGAGCTTGTAAAAGCATATGAGAATTTGGATGCATGGAGGAAGTTTGGTGAGGAGAGTACACATGTATTTGAATTTGCTCATAAGATTTTATCAAATTCATTAAATGATTTTTAAATTTTATTTGTGCATAATTAAATTGAATTAGTATATGTTTTAGGACAAGGCCTCCAAGGCTAGGCTTGACAAACTTCATGCCACTCATCATAGTGGCCAGAAAGGTTTACAGGCCTTGATCTATACATTTATAAGTGTATTTAATATGTTAAATGATATTTTTTTATTTCCTTGGAAAAAGTAAATGATTGCATATCAATTAGTTTAACTAGTCCATGTGTCATGTTTTGACAGGAGGAGAAATATGGTCGGCAACCAACACAATTTGAAAAGGAAATGTTACAAAGCAAAAAGTGGACCGATTTTGTAATCTGGATGGAGAACAAGGTATCAATAGTTGACTTTCAATAACTTAGATATTGTTGTGTTAATATGTCAATTTGTATTTCTTGTGTTGAGTTTCAATAATCTTTGAAGAGGTTATAGAGTGATACTTATGACAAATAGTTACAGTTGTACTCTATTTGTTGTGTTTGGTTTCTATTGGTCTTCTTGTCTTTTTGACTCAAGTGGATTGTTATTCATAGGTCCCTTGTCATTCTTGTTGATCATGTGGATGTAGTTATCATTGAGTTTTCAGGTGGTCTCCTAAGTGAACAAACCAAAGGGTTTATCTCAAGTATTTGTTTCCTAACCTTTTATTATAAGACTTAAAGGGGGGCATGCATTACAATTATGTTGTTGGTTATATTTCAAACCTTTGAAATATAATAGTGCACATTTAAATTTTAATATGCACATTTTTTTGTTGAGAAGGAGCCATCATTGGCAGTAGGCATTAACTC
The DNA here is from genome assembly GCA_027924645.1 of Cunninghamia lanceolata. Taxonomy (NCBI): domain Eukaryota; kingdom Viridiplantae; phylum Streptophyta; class Pinopsida; order Cupressales; family Cupressaceae; genus Cunninghamia; species Cunninghamia lanceolata. The sequence continues at coordinate 6,833,411 of BSBN01000108.1, forward strand.
TCCTGTACCATAATAGCTTTGGGAAGTACTAGTCTTTAATGTGCTTGGTCTTGGGGTATGCGAGGGAGAAAAGGAAGGAGTGGAGAACCATTTTGGGGGGGAATTCTTCTTTTTGCCTTGGGGTCAAGGAAGGAAGGTTGATGGTTGGACTGTAAGTGATTTAGAGGAAGGGAGACTTTGGGTGTGCTCATCATGTTGGCTAAGTGTCTTGTTGTTTGGGTTGGAGACTAAGAATCAAATTGCCAACTGGTCTTCTTCAACTAAGCTAACCTTTCTTTGAAGTAAAGCTCCTTGTCATCCATTCTTGTAAAATTACACTGACCATTTTGGTGAAACATTTCCTTTAACTTGTGTAACTGTATGTGGTCTTGTGAAAGCCTATGCTAAAGGGTTTGGATGAGGAAAATATTGTTAACTGTGAGAGTATAGACTTAAGATCATGGGACTTACAAACTATGGCAAACTATTGGTTATTGTGTTTTGGATTTCTATCATGAAGGAAGCTACATTAATTTGGTCACAATTTGAGGTGGAGTTTCAAACCCTGGCTAGAATTGCTAGAATGCTATCATTGCAACATACCATGAGTCTTGAGAAAACCTAGCCTAGTTCATGGTTATCTTTTTTGACATGGTTGTAAACCCTAATGGTTTTGGTATTTCACCTATAAATGTTCACTCTCTCAATTGTGGATGCGAGGTCTTCTTGGGATTAATAATGCCACTCCTAGGTGGGGTTTTGGGATGGTTTTGGATCCTTGGTTCGGGTCAACTTGCCCCCCAACACTTCCTCCAAGGTTATGAGGTTTGCATTACTGAAGCCACAATGGAATACAATGTTGAAACAACACTACATGATTGTATTTGATTACTAGTTGACTCTTGGAAAGAATGGGTTTTGTCAATCGCATATAGTTGTGTAACATTGCAATAGTTGTATTATACTTGTAACTAGAACAATCTATTGTGAAGGCAATCATTTGATGAGAATGACCTTTGAGTTCATTGTAATGACTTGCACTAACTTAGAAATGTGATTTCAAACTAGTATTTATTAAATTGGAGAATATTTGTGAACAAATTTATCTTAGTATGGACTTCCCTGTGTTTGAATGACTAAGCACTACCCATAGAATAGTAGATATTATGTACTTGTGATCACTACGTCATTTGGATAGAGGACTCATAAATGGAATATAGGACCTTCTATTTCATTTTCCATAAAATCCTAAGGGTTGATTAAGTTATTGTGCTTGGATGTAAATGGAAACTTTAAGCTCTTTGAAGGCTTGCTTATTGTTTACAAAGTGGCATTAATTTCTTATTTTAACTGTGGAAACATCTTGTGGACACTAGTATGGTGTTGACTAAGGAATTATCTTATAAACACTAGAAAGGTCTATGCATGTTAATCATAGACTGTAACCCTACATTGGGATGGAAATTGTAACTGTAGATGTGATATATACTGTATAGTGGTATCTGGTCTATGGCATGACATCTTTAGTAGGAGGTACCTTCAGATTTCTGTAACATCATGTCTGGGCTAAGGTACCGTAAAGTTAAGTGTGCATTGTATGGTGTTATTGTATTAGAGGTTGTTGTATGCAAATCTACAATGATATAAGGAGACTCGACTCTCATCATTTCATTACACAAAGTGAGTGACAAAACAACTACCTAGTTTAAAATTGGCCCTTCTTTAAGCAACATATGTAGCAATGAGACTTAGGATTCTTGAAAATGAGAAGCATCCTTCTCCCCATACAAGTTGCTAACTAGGGCCACTATGTTTTTTACTGAACCCTTGAGGTTGATGGAAGGGTACCATTTAGTGTTCCTAGAAGTTAATTGTCTAACTCCTCCTCTTGAGCCAATTTCCTTGTATGATGAACTAAATGATTGGGATGACCATCTTGAAGATGTAATTGAAGACTTTTGTGCTTGTGTAGTGTTGCAAATGTACACTCCATGCGGACAAAACTTGTAGATCTTAGTGTTAATCATGATATAGGCACAATTTTTTTAATTGTTGGTCATGTAAATGTGAGTTTTTAGCTACCACAAGTGTACTCTTAAGGATAGTCTCGCTAAGGAAAGCATGGATGTAAGAGTCAAACTTGAGATACATGATCTTGACTTTCTTCTTGGTATACCTAAAGTTTCTAATCTCTTTGTTAATGAGCTAGATGTCAATTTGAACCAAGGATGTGTTTCCAACATTTGTGATGATGTTTGCATTCATGAGGATGATAAGTTACATAAAAATATCAAAAGTTACATAGCCTTTGAGATGGAGTTTATCCCATCCGCGAGGGAGTTAATTCATTCCAGTTGTTCTGCTAAGAATAGATCACCATATAGGCTTACAAAGTTTGCAAAAGCAGTCATGTCACAGTTTTCTAGTCCCTCTCTGAAGATCTTGAGGGCTTCTTCAATTTTCTTCTTCTTCTTGATTGCCTCTGCATCGAAGACTCCACAAATAAAATCTTTTTTTGGATTTGGGTTGGTGTGTTGGCCTACAATAATAACATCCTCCTTGATCCCCTCATTGACTAGAAAACCCATTAATCTTGATGCCCTGGCAAGAGATCCTATGGCTTGGACTACAATCACATAAAAATGCTCTAAAAGGACACTGCCATGGATATGGTTGCCCTACGCTCCCCTTATCCCTACAATCTCTTTGATGGCATTGCATAGCCCCTTCTCTATACTGAATAAGCAGCGGACTTGCTAGTCCACCGACTCCTCCAAGCACTCGCAGCGGACTTCGAAGTGTTTTATGCCTGCCATTGTTATGGGAGACTTCGAGTCGTCCTCCTAAAATAGGAAGTTTCTCTTGATTACCTTCCTCATGACTTACTCACATTGTCTGAAAGTTGCAGGTTTTACGATGCTTTTTTCTTGTCTGAATCATCCTCACTTCTGGAAAAGGAATGCTTGATTGACTCTTCCCTAATCCAACCAAACTAGGGACAGTCCTTCCTATCTCCTCTAGGATTTCCTATCTTGGAGAAAGCCATGCCTGCCGTCGATTCTTCTGAGATCTCCTACCTTGACCTATACCTATGAAATTCCTAAATCCCCACCGTCCTTGATTAGCATCTTTCTCAGATCCTCAAAACACTACCCTTCAAAAAAGCATTCCTCCCCGTTTCCTGCTCAACCCCTCGATTCGCTAGGAGATCAGCCACCCCATTGGCCTCTCTATATACATGCATGGTTGACATCCTTTCCCGTGCTGGCTATCTTGAAGACACCCTAAACTTTATCATTGAGATACCTGTTAAATCTGTGCTGGTTGTATGCATGTATTTTCCTGGTGCCTGTAGATCACATATGAATATAGGCTTAGGAGTATTTACAGCAACACTACTTTTTGATTTGGATCCTAAAAATGTTGCACAACTTATGTTCTTCTCTCAAACATCTATCCACAAGTGGGCAAGTGTGGTGAGGTAAGGAGATTGATGAAAGATAGAGGAATTAAAAAAATGCTCGGATGCAGTTGGATTGAAGGGCATAAAATGGTACATGTTTTTTTGTGTAGGAGACAGATCACATCCATAAACAAAGGAGACCTATGCAAAGTTGGAGAAATTGGCTTGGAAGATGAAGGTGGCAAGGTGTTTTCCATATTCAAGAATTTACTTAATGTTGTGGAAGGATGGGAAAAAGAATTATTTCTCTGCCACCATGGTGAAAAGTTGGCAATTGCATTTGGTTTGTTAAACATGCCCCATGGAACAACTATTAGACCTTTATCTTAAGGTTACTCATGAACCTTAAGATAAATAATTATTGAAAAAAAACTGTGCATTCATTAATGACATGTAAGAGAATTTAATCAACTGCTACTTAAAAACTCTTTAAAGTTTCTGTCTAATGTAGGTTATTAGATTAATAGTGAAAAAGAACATACATTGACCATGCAATTTGTGGCACTTAACGTTATGTAAGAGAATTTACAATTGATAGTTAAATTGTATAACAAATTTTTTTATGATCTTTAGTAACGTTTATTAGAATTGTTGCATGTTTTACGTCATTGGAATGACATATTAGATATAACTTTTTAAAAAATTTATTATGGTATGTGCACTTTGATATGATGTAATATGATTATGGTTTTGTTTCATATGTTGGAATATTAGATATATAACAGAAAAATAAATTATTACATGAAATAAATAATAACTTTTCATTTTAAATATTTTTTTTGCAGAACACGGGTCTTCCAGAAGATGAAGATGATCCTGATGATATAGATCCAGAATTTGTTCTGGTACAGATCACATGGCAAAGGATGATGATGATGTAGATATAAAAGACAACGAGGCCAATGACGATGATGATGACGATGATGATGATGATCACAATGGTGATGATGATGATGAGGCAGTTGTTAGTAGTAGCCAGTAACATTCATGATCATATAGACTGCATCATGGATCATTGTTGATATGTCGTTATGATGCCTCTTTTCATGGTTACTATCATATGTATCATTTTCACAGCCTGCAGTACCATATTATTGAGTTGTATTATTTTCACATGTATCATTTTGACTTATATCATTTGGAAATGTATCATCTTGACTTGTATCATTTTGAGTTACATAATTTATCATTTTTACTTATATCATTTGTACATGTATCATTTTGACTTATGTCGATTGTTGGACATGTATCATTTTGACATGTTATTGATCTACTGGCATATTTGACTTTCACTTGTTTTAGTTATATTTGATGATGATCTTATCAGTATTGACTTGTCAATTTATATATATTGAAAGTGGTCGATGATTTTTAGATGGATATTTATTACGTATGATGATTTTAATTTACTGCTCAGGATGGATGTTGTAAAATTTAATTAAATTATAGATATTTGACTCACTTGTTTTAATTATAGATGATGATCATGTTATAATAATTATCTTATTTTTTATATAATTATTTTTATATATTGAAAGTGGTCGATGATTTTTAGATGGATATTTATTACGTATGATGATTTTAATTTACTGCTCAGGATGGATGTTGTAAAATTTAATTAAATTATAGATATTTGACTCACTTGTTTTAATTATAGATGATGATCATGTTATAATAATTATCTTATTTTTTATATAATTATCTTGTTAAATTGGAAGCAAAACCCAAAGCAACAAAGGAGGTCATAATGGAAGCAAAACTTGGCGTCAATTAGGAAGAGAAAAAAGAAGCTATTTTCAACGCCATACAAGAAGAAAAATACGAAGCACGACTGAGAGCAAAACTAGAAGCAAAAATGGGAGCAGACATGGAAGCAAAATTGGAAGCTAAATTGGGTGCCAAATCCGACACTAAATTGGAAGAAAATTGGAAGCAAAACTGGAAGCAAAATTGGAAGCAAAATTGGAAGCAAAACCCGAAGCAAACCTGGAAGCAAAATTGAAAGCAAAACTCAAAGCAAAACCGGAAGCAAAACTGGAAGCAAAACCGGAAGCAAACCTGGAAGCAACACAAGAAGCCAAACCAGAAGCAAAATCAGAAGCCAAACTGGAAGCCAAATCCAGTGCTAAATTGAAAGCAATTCTAGAAGCAAAATCAGAAGCAAAATGGGAAGCAAAACTGGAAGAAAAACCAGAAGCAAAACTAGAAGCAAACTTGGAAGCAACACAAGAAGCAAAATCAGAAACCAAACTAGAAGTCAAATTAGGTGCCAAATCTGGCGCTAAATTGGAAGCAAAACTGGAAGCTAAATTGGGTGCCAAATCTGACACTAAATTGGAAGCAAAATTGGAAGCAAACCTGGAAGCAAAAATGGAAGCAAATCTAGAAGCAAAAATGGAAGCAAAACCCAAAGCAAACCTGGAAGCAAAATCGGAAGCAAAATTGGAAGCAAACCTAGAAGAAAAACTGGAAGCAAAACTAGAAGCAAACCTGGAAGCAACACAAGAAGCCAAACCAGAAGCAAAATCAGAAGCCAAATTGGAAGCCAAATCCGGTACTAAATTGGAAGCAAGTCTGGAAGCAAAATCAGAAGCAAAATGGGAAGCAAAATGGGAAGCAAAACTGGAAGCAACACAAGAAGCAAAATTAGAAGCCAAACTGGAAGCCAAATTAGGTGCCAAATCTAGCGCTAAATTGGAAGCAAATATGGAAGCAAAATCGGAAGCAAAATGGGAAGCAAAATTGGAAGCAAAAATTGAAACAAAACCAAAAGCAAACTTGGAAGCAAAACTGGAAGCAACACAAGAAGCAAAACTAGAAGAAAAATCAAAAGCCAAATTGGGTGCCAAATCTGGCACTAAATTGGAAGCAAAATCAGAAGCAACACTAGAAGCAAAAATGGAAGCAAAATAAGAAGCAAACCTGGAAAATAAACTAGAAGCAAAATCAGAAGCCAAATTAGGTGTCAAATCCAGTGCTAAATCGAGCACCAAATCTGGCTAAATCTTGCGTTGAGTTTGGCGTTGGAAAAAGTGTCTAGTTCCTAAGCTCAATTGCACTAAATTCTGGCACTATTTTAGGCGCTAATTGCGTGTTCTGTTGTAGTGCTGTCATGAATGCAATATCCCATGCATTGTGTATGTTTTGATGCATGCAGACCATGCATTTCTTCAACAGATAACACTTCTGATGAAGATGTCTATTTGAAATTACTAAAATGCAATTTGGGTTAGCGTTTCACTTGCTCGATTAAATACGAAAATCTTGAACTTATTACCTATTAATGCATGTGCTAGAAATCACGCTACGAAGGAAGGCAAATGCTTATCCCATGCTTTTCACTATTATCATCGTTAAAATGGGATCTCAGCTATTCTTTGCAATTTTCTCATTGGTACCAGATTTCTTGGCCATTGTTGATGAAAGTGAAATCTATGTCCGTTGAGAGGGTTTACATCCATCATATTGGAAGTGAGGAACAAGCCAATTGTAAGTTCTTATATCTTTTATAGTGTCATTTTATAGTTTTTTACATCTCTGCATTTTACGGGTTAATGTCTATTATTTGTTGTCATTTGCATTTTATCAGTTAATGTCTACTCCTATATTATTCTTTGCTTTTATGGGTTGGTCTTTGTTGTTGAGTTAACTTCTCTACTAGCCATAGTTAAGAATGGAACTAATCGTTTCTCTGCATGCATGCATGCATGCCAAATGCACTTCAATCTATAAAATGAAAATGAAAATTAGGTGCACATAAGTGCAAAATGTCTCGGAATAAAATCATTCCAGCGATTGGTAATGTTTTGTTTTCTATTTTTCAAATTGCAAATTATTGTTGGGATGAAGAAATAGGAAAATTTCATCCATTCCTAATGTCTTGCTGCTCTAGACATATTTTCAACGTAAACATCTCTGGTAGGTAGACTGCATTGTTGATAGTAGTTAACATGTCTGATTGGAAATTGGAATGCTTCTTTACACAGATTTTATTTACTATTAAGATTGATAGGTGCCTTGTTAATAGAAGCACTAGCTTACCGCTACAATGCAATCAACACATGTAGCTGGAAAACTCAAAGATCACTTTAACCAAATAGGATCTTGATACTTGTCATTTTACACACCTATTTGAGACAAAACTTTCCAAGATTTGAGGAAGCAACACTAACAGCTTGATTCATGCCAAAAAGAGAATTATGTCCCATAGTACATAGTACTACCATAATTATGAGTCAAAAAGCAAGAACAATTGCTAAATGAGGCAACACATTGTCTTTTGCATCCATCATTGTTCACCAATAGCCAGCCAACATTAGAATAAAAGTTTAAACAATGTCTCATGCAGTTGGCACAAATCACATCAACTTCATTACATAATTGTATACACCTAAAATTGGCTCATGTCAAACTAAATAAATATTTTAATATTTATTGTAATTCTTATTCTTCTATCAATTAAATAAATATTCTAATTTGTTTAAATGATTCACATCCCTCTAATAATTAAATAAACACAATTTATTTAATTAATTTCTCTAGTTCTTCTATAGTCTTATCTAAATTAAATAATCCTAAACTATTTAATTAAACCCAAATTCCTTTATTCCAAAGTCCAAAATTCCATAAATCCACATCATCTCATCCATGTCACCTTTTCCACCTCACCATGTTGCACACATAATTAAATATTTTAATATTTAATTAGCTAATATTCCCTCACCCACATGTCCTATTTCTCCTCTAATCAAATCAGTTAACTCATTAATCAAATCAGTTAACTTATTAGTCTTGAATCAGTTATCTAATCAATCAATTCACTTAACTGGTTAGTCTATTCAATTAACTCCTCAATCTATTCTGTTAACTCCCATAACTCATGAAAGGGGCTTGGACACTTGTCCTCTTCTAATTCGCGCACATTCTCTCAAGCTCTCTCAACCGTGCACATCACAGGTAATTTCCTCCAGTCATGGATCTATTGACACTTGGATTTGGTCTCTTCTTAGCCTATATAAACAAGGTTCTCACACCCATTTTACATCCACTCAAGCTTAGTAATCTTACTCTACATTTATCCTATCGGCATGCCTTTGGCAAAAACATCCTCATTGCATTTACATAAGCCCATTATCATCATAATCACAACCATGTCTCCATTATCAATCATCCATCTTCATTAGAGTTGCATTTGTAGTTTGACCTTCATTGCATGTTCCTATCATGGCCATTCTCATATTGTCATCTTCAACAGCAAGGAAGTACAACTTCTGAGACCTAAAATCAAATACAAGATCAATACAAGATAGGCGACAATGGAAGATACGAGGTAAATAAGAGCTACGAAGGTAATATCTTTGTTTGTCATTATTTGCATCAATTTCATTGTGTTATTGTATGTTTAGTTGTTTAATACTATTGTTCACATTTTCCTCTAACATTTCTCGCGCCCACCATGGGGCCACTGCCCCATTTCTAACCTCCATTTGAGTTTTTGGTGAAGTTGCAGTCGTGACTGGTCATTCCGGCGCATTCGATTTCTAGTTCTGCACATCCGTGAATAAATACCAGTCCTGCGCATTTAAAACTTGTCTTTCTGCGCATATGACACTTCTTTCTGCACATTTGTCTTTTTGCGCATATGATCCATCTTTCTGCACATCTAACACTTCTTTCTATGCATTTGCCTTTCTGCGCATATGATCCATCTTTCTGTGCATATGATACTTCTTTCTGTGCATACAAAATTTGTCAATTTTTAAGGGTCTTTTTGATAAATTTTCTTGCTAACTTGGATTGCAGGTATTTTCAATCATCAATAGAGTCCATTAACACAATGTTCTTGCAGGTTTAAGAGCTAGTTTAGTCATTTTTGTGGCATCTTGCATACAATTCTCATCTAGCTTTAATTAGGAAGAAGTAAATCATTGTTCATGCAACTTGCATACAATTCTCATCTAATTCTAATTAGGAAGAAGTAAATCATTGTTCATGCAACTTGCATACAATTCTCATTTAGCTTTAACTAGGAAGAAGTAAATCATTGTTCATGCAACTTGTATACAATTCTCATCTAGCTTTAATTAGGAGGAAGTAAATCGTTGTTCATGCAACTTGCATACAAACTCTCATTTAGCGTAAATAAGGGAAAGAAATTAGATCAAACCTTCAACAACAATCTTCACATAGTTTGTTTAGGAGGCTAAAATCAACTATCTTTTTCATGTTTATGCTATCATGTCAATTTCATGCTTGGTAGATTAGATCGTATTTGGATTAAATCTAGAGGGTTAAAGAACCAGTGTCTTCTATGTTTGAAAATGGTGATAGGACTATGCTCTCCCCTCTTTGGGTGATCAAATGCCAAACTCGTCGTTTTGTCTATGTAACCTTTAGAAGAGGCCTGCCCTTGGGATTGTGTTTCTTCCAAGTGGGACAACCTTGAGCGATAACGGGCTAAAGCCAAGCCACTTCCTAGTCGCTATAAATAAATGTGTTTGTGACAAAAGTCACAAACAACGGGTGTTGCTACGCTATACTGATGAACATTTCCCCTAAAACCCTGTAAAGCGTAACCTTTGCAGGATAGGAAGCCTCCTTATCAGAGTGAATCACCACATGTATAGCCACCCGAACGGATGCTCACACTAAAAAGCCAATTCTTTTATAAAAGCCAAAAACCCCTATTTGTTGACGTAGGAGGTCGGACCTCTGAAGTTGTCCAACATCATACACTCATTTAGTGTGCAGACAGAAAAGTTCAACTCTTAGGAGGAACTGTAACTTGGTATGCATGAGAAGTGAGTGTACAGTACCAAGTTACTAATTGTCCACCTTTATGTAAGTGGTTGGAGTAAAATCAAAGTTGGAATTTGATGAATATTGCCCTTGCCAACCATAGGAATTGTACTTGTTTGCAAAAATGTGTATCAAAAATTTGTATAACACTATAGAATCTTCTTGTCTACTATCTTTTCTTGCAACAAAATGAAACAAAATCATTAGCAAAACATTCAAGTTTCTTAGAAAAACATCCTTGAAAATCAAGAAAATTTGAGTAAACCTGGTAGAAAAATAGAACCGTACAATTGAGACATATTCTTGTGCATTTGACAAATCTTTCAGCACATTTGCATCTTGCTGCACACTCAAGCCTTATTGTTGCACATTATTCCTATGCATACATAAAACAATGCATTCAAACTACAAAAACGCGCATTCAAAACTGCGCATTCAATCCTTAGAAGCACGCATCCGCACTCTGTTCCTTCGCAAATAAACCTGCGCATCTGTAACTAAGAGCATTTCCCAGCAGTTTGAGAGAAAAGGCAAACTCATTTCCTGGTACCCGTTACTGCTTAGATTCAACTCCACCCACATCAAATCTTTATATGATTGAAACTAGATCACAATTCAAGAGAAGAAAAGAAATGGGTTCACTACATGGTAGCCACTATACTTCTAGTGATGAGGAAGAGGACATTACCCAAGAAGAAATTATTAGTGCTCAACAAGACCCCAAATTTCAAAAACTAATGGACAGAGTCATCACAATGGATCCCAAAAAGTACTTCCTTATGCTAGCACAACAAGAAGCAAAGTTACCTTCCAATTTTGACATAGAAAAATTGAGAGAAACGAGGCAAACAAATGAAATTGAAGCTCCTAAAAATAAGAAAGCTAAGGATGTGACAAATCCATTAGAAGTACTCACGCAACAAATCCAAGCTTTACAACAACAATTTGTGGATTTACAAATTGGATCTTCCACAAAATGATATTCATTAGAGGACATGTCTCCTTATCCATTTCATAAAAGCTTGGTTATGATACCTTTCCCCTATAGTTTTGAAGTGCCCAAATTGGACAAATATAGGGAAAAAGGTGATTTGAGTGAACCAAATCCTTCACAACATGAGCATGCTAGTACTAGCCACTCTTCACACCAAGATCATGCATCCTTAACCCGTCTTAATGATACTATTGACAAGGGAAATACCACCTTAAGTTTAGAATCATATACCGCTCCATCTACTAGTCCTCCATCACCATCCCATGAAATGTCTATCCCAAAGAATACTAGTCCTACACCAACACTTCCATTAAACTTCCCACGCTCTAATCCATCAACCAAAGAATCCTTGAACGATTTTCTCCAAAGATTATTTATAAAATCTAAAAGCGAAATAAAAGTTATGGAGAACTCCAAATCCACCCATCTATTACATCATTCATCTACCCATGCACCTACAAAGGATGTGATCCAAGGGCTACTAGCAAGGAGTCAACCATGTCACCAAATTCCTATCATTGAACCTACAAAAGATTCTTCTGCCATGTCCAATCCTACAATCCCATCATATAGTCCACCACCCCTTGAGCCTATTGAAGAATCTCCACCAATGAATCCAAGTCAAGATCCTTCATCCCTTCATGTTGATAACCATCAAGAGCATATCACGCCTATCCAAGATCCTATCACTTCTATTCAAGTAACCCAAGAGGTATGTCAAGAACCTAACCCTAAGCATGTGAAAACATCAAGTCCTAGTCCTAATCAAGATCAAATCACTTTCACTCCACCCATCCATAACAATTATCTTTTTCGTGATCAAGAAATTACCTATGAAGAAGATATCCATGAGCAACTTGATCCTATACCTATACATGAGAAAGAAATCCAAATCCAACCCATCCATAACCTATATCCTTTCTATGATCAAGATATTATCATTGATAAAAAACCTATACATGAGCAAATTGATCCCATCCATATCACACTTAATCCTATCTATGATCAAGATCCCATCTATGATCAAGATCCTATCTACGATCAAGCAAACCATGACGATCCTCTTAGCCAACTTTATGCATTCCATGGTCATGAGCTTATTACCCCATCTATCCATAACCCCATAACCATCCATGAGAAAGAAACCTCCATTACTCCTATCAATCCTCTACCTAGTCCTATCCATGATCCAACAACACCCACTTTCCTTGATGAGACACTTGCCTCCCAAGTGCACATAGATGATCAAACCAATAACTTGAATCTTAGTGAGCATAATGATAATCAAGATCCTAATGATCCTCCACCATCCATTATCAACCATGTTGCAAATCCATTACCCTATCCCCTCGGTCTCACTACCTTCATCCATGAATGTTCTTCCTTAGGAGAGAAACAACCATTTCTACCACTTCACCTTCCCCATCAAATATTGAGATCACATCTAGTGTCCAAAGCACACATAATCCCATTGTCCACCGCATACTCCAAAATATAAACTATCAAGGTAAAGACTTAGGCCTTCATGAACAAGGTATTTTGGAGCCTATCCACATCAAAGTCCCTCCACCCTCTTATGGTCTTGGTTATATGCCCCAAGAAAAGCAGTCTCAAGATGTTGGTGCTTCCTCCATTCCTCCTAAGTCCACCACTTCCCATCGCAAACCCTACCATATTTCCAAGACATATGTCGCCATTCCACCTCCATCATCCTAGAAATGTCAAAAGCGTGTGACCATTCACCTTCCACCATCCACTTTACCTCCACTTCTTCCAACACCTTATCCATCCATCCATAAATCCTCTAAAAATCCTAATCATGGCCAACAAATGCACACATTCTCTAAATAAGGAGCTTCCACCAACCCCACTTCCACCATACCCAGGGGATTCAACAACAAAAATTTGGATGCCTCTACCTATAAAGTCAAAAATCCTAAGGGTCCTCATGCCTTAGGATATAAAATCCAAGAATCAAAGAAACATCCATCTCAAAAACTACATACAACCACACACCTCAAAGAAAAAATGAAAAAGGTGTGGGTCCCCAAGCAACAAGTAATTACCTTAGAAGCCGCACAAAAGCTGCATATATCCAAACCCATACCTCCACAAGCAAAGTCAAAAACTAAAATGGTATGGGTCCCTAAGCAACAAGTCATCAAGTCAAATAAGGCATCCACCTCTCAAGAAACCCAACCATCCACTTTCTCCTCTTCCATCCAAAAATCCCATCCCATCCAAGAGTCTGAAATCTTTCCATCCCACATGAAAAGCAAAAATCAAAAAAATAGCTTCTTACACCACCTTCCCACCAAAATCTTCAAAGTTTATCACAATGTGCGCAACTGTTGGTCATGGTTCCATTCCATTCCATAACATTCCCACATACCTCCATCTCTCCACCATTCAACTACTATCCTACATATCTTCCCCATCATCCTATCCCTATGGTCCATGCTTTTGCATAAGCCTTTTACCCATCCTCTTGCATAATTCATACAAATCCACATCATAATCCACCATCTATCTAATACATTTCACTTTCATACAATCCCTTACCAACATCTATGAGCATTTGACATGGCCCATTTGCAACGACATCCATCTAGCGGGACTATCACCTTCATGGAACTAGGCACTTGAGTCCCTCCCATCCATATCCATCTATCCTATCAAACAAAAAAAATTATTCGTCCAATGGTGAAAACTTGGCAAACATGCACCTTGGATAAGTACCATGATGAAAACCTAGCAAATAGGTGTCATGCATAGATGGATTGTATATATACCTTACACTTGGGGCATGTTGTCTCATATACCCATCCTATCAGTTATTCTACCTACCCTTCCTCACATATCTTTCGTATCCTTTATGTCTGTATACTTATCCCTTTGATCCACTTTGTCCTCCATTCATTCTATTGATCTTGATAGAGATAGGGGCAAAATGTTGAAACAAGCTTTTGGACAACTCTTGATGTATCTAATACTTCCAACATATCCTACCATCATATCATTGCAAGCATTGTCACGATGTATCCTGAGTCCAATATCTTGAATACGACATGTTATTCCTATGCGACATAGTCTGTGGAGATCATATCCTGAATTCTCTTGTCCATCTCTCCTTCATGCATTTCTGATCCATTATCTCCTATAGGCCATCCTTCTACCTACCTATCTATTATCCACTATCACCCATTCGTCTACTTATCCATGGTATTCCCTTGTCATCAGGCCATCCATCTAGTCCTTCATCAGGCCATCCATCTAGTCCTTCATCCATATCGTCATCTATCGTGACCCCATCATTAGTATCATTGTCAAACTACATCACCTTTGAGATATCACGTAGACAAGGCCATCATTGATGAGCCCCTGAGGATTCCCATCCATTCCATCCCTTGTCAACCATCCTTTTGTCCATCTAATTCTGCATCATTTGCCCATCGCCTAGGTCTTAGATCTGCATGGTCCACACCCTGAACTACGTTGCCTCTGCGTCATCACATAGGCAAGGCCATCATCGATGAGCCCCCGAGGCATTAGATCAGTCCCTTAGGGCCCATTTCGTCATGAATATTGTCAGTCCATCCATAATAAGCTGATCCTTTACTTGACTGGGGGCAAATCCTTGACCTAGGTAGGGAACTAGATTTTTGAATGCTACAACTCAGAGGATAACAGACTGGATCATTGTTTTATCACTAGACAGCAAACAACACAACAAGTAAGATTTAAACATCATCTTGACGAAGAGACATTCAAACTAAACGTGACAAATCCCAGCTTGCCTACAACATCAAACATGACTCTATCAAGTTGTTGCAAGAAAACATGTATCTATGGCAAGAAATTTTTTAATGGTTGTTTAAGTCTTATGTCTTGATGTTTGTTATTATGTCCTTTTATGCTACTCAAGGATGTCACAACCTAGAGGAGCTATGATGGGCGCATAATTATTTTATTTGTTCATTGTTTGTGGATTTATCTTTAGTAATGTGAAACTTGGTCTAAGGACATGATCAACATAATGATCATCAAGGACATCAGCGGTCTAAACATGAAACAGGTGTAATCCTTGTCTATTGATACGCAAGAAATACTCAGGTCATCTAGGCTCAATTTTGACTAGATGCTTGTATTAACTTGCTAAATCAAAATCCATGTAAGAGATACTTAGGTCATCATGGTTTAATTATACCTAGATGCTTGTATTTTCTTACAACATTTTAAAAGCTCAATGATGAGACAAAGTACTTCAAAAACTTGTATAAGAAGATGACAAAATACACTATCATACATACCAAATTGCATTTCATTTCATTTATAAGCATTTCATACATATCATTTTCCAAGTGGCTTAAGATCCAAGTCCTTTCTTTATCTACATCTCTTAATCTACTCACTCTTTTCTCTCTTTTCATTTTGAGAGTGCACCAATTATCCTCCCGAGGAGGTGTCATCATCATCATTCATCTTATTTTCTAGCTTACCATTATCTTTCTTTGTCACCCTCACTCTTGGGTGATTGGGGCCTCACCAATCATCAATCCAAGCATCAATCCGATCATCAAATCAATCCAAGCAATGATCCAAATGCAGGTCCATCCTTAATCCATACCAATCGAGTGTGTCAATCTTGTCAAATTATCCAATCACAATCAATGGTCGTGATCTTAATCTTGTCGTAAACCAAATCAATCAATCGTCATTATCAATGGGATTTGTCTTTTCCGCATCTTTGTGTTGATCTAGAGATATATCGTTCCCCGCAATGAAAAACACTATCATCAATCATTATCAATTAATCATTGGTTTACAACTTGACAAGGGCAATATCTTGTTTTTTTTTTCTTGTATCATTTGCGCATACTTGCTTGCTTGCTTGTGTGTGTTATCACTTTATCTTGCATAACATGTCATTCAACTCTTTCATCCATCTCTTATCATGCATCCTCCATTTTCTTAGCCATCTTTTATCATTCTATCTCATCATGAGATCGTCCGTCATCCTGTCGTCACATTCTTCCCATCCAATCTCCCGAGGGGGAATCCTATCATCATTAACCTGTACCAGGGGCAAAATGGGGCATGTATCATAACTAGAAAATTTTTATTCTTTAAAACAACATGATAAAACACATTGCATCAAAGAGGGGCAAAATGTATACACTTAAAATTGGCTCGTGTCAAACTAAATAAATATTTCAATATTTATTTTAATTCTTATTCTTCTATCAATTAAATAAATATCCTAATTTTTTTAAATGATTTACATCCCTCTAATAATTAAATAAACTCAATTTATTTAATTAAATTCTCCAGTTCTTCTATAGTCTTATCTAAATTAAATAATCCTAAACTATTTAATTAAACCCAAATTCCTCTATTCCGAAGTCCAAAATTCCATAAATCCACATCATTTCATCCATGTCACCTTTTCCACCTCACCATGTTGCACACATAATTAAATATTTTAATTTCTAATTAGCTAATATTCCCTCACCCACATGTCCTATTTCTCCTCCAATCAGTTAACTCATTAATTAGATCAATTAACTTATTAGTCAAATCAGTTATCTAATCAATCAATTCACTTAACCGGTTAGTCTATTTAGTTAACTCCTCAATCTATTCTGTTAACTCCCATAACTCATGAAAGGGGCTTGGACACTTGTCATCTTCTAATTTGTGCACATTCTCTCAAGCTCTCTCAACCGTACACATCACAGATAATTTCCTCCAATCATGGATCTATTGACACTTGGATTTGGTCTCTTCTCAGCCTATATAAACAAGGTTCTCACACCCATTTTGCATCCACTCAAGCTTAGCAATCTTACTCTGCAGAAATCTTATCGGCCTTCCTTTGGAAAAAACACCCTCATTGCATTTACATAACCCCATTATCATCATAATCACAACCATGTCTCCATTATCAATCATCCATCTTCATTAGAGTTGCATTTGTAGTTTGACCTTCATTGCACATTCCTATCATAGCCATTCTCATATTGTCATCTTCAACAGCAAGGAAATACAACTTCTGAGAGCTAAAATCAAATACAAGATCGATACAAGATAAGCGACAATGGAAGATACGAGGTAAATAAGAGTTGCGAAGGTAATATCTTTGTTTGTCATTATTTGCATCAATTTCATTCTGTTATTGGATGTTTAGTTGTTTAATACTATTGTTCACATTTTCGTCTAACAATAACATCTAACAAGTATAAATCCATAACACATAATAAGTATGAATTGTATTCTAATTAGAGAATATGATCCAAAATAAAGATGAATTGTAATCTAATACTGAATCCATGCATTCAAAAAATCTGGAAAACTTTACTAGATATATTGTAGGTTTGTCATACTATATTCATAATCTTGTAAGAAGCATAAAAAGAGTGAATGAGCAAAAAGTGGAAAAAAGATACTGCATTGTTCATTTTAGCTTTAATCTTAATCACCATACTTTATATGATCTAGGGAACATTTAAAAATTAATATATATTACAAAATAATAAAAATGTTACATATTAGCTGAACTTTTCAATGGCTATCTTCATTTCTTCGCTACTGGACATTGTCACAGATGCAAATGCTTGTGCAATTTTAGTTTCCTTATTTGTGACCAGCTACAAAACTGGTTCAAACATGAGATTACAAACATATGTTGCAATGCATTAAATAGAAGTTTTAAACCTGGAAAATGAAATGACATTGTAATTTACCTGGATGGCAATAATAATAGTTAGGCTTTTGATCAATATATTTAATTCTAAATACTTACTTTATATGTTGAATTCAAGAAATTCTAAAGACATACCAAGTTCTAATTTATTATTCGATGAAACTGAAAATAGATGCAACCATTCACATTTATTTCTAGTCATGATACTTTTATAGTTCTTTGCATCTATCTGTAAACATCCATTGCCACTTAAATAGACAAAGTCGACATATGCTTACATGTATACATGCTTTTGAATTAGTCCAAAGCAATCTCTATCACTTTCTGATTCCCCTTTTCAATCTCTAATTCTTTTGATGGCTTTAGCCATGATTCAATTTACATGTATAGAGTAAAACAAAGCCAGATAAGAAAATTTATTTTATGCATTACATCTTCCTACATCATACCTGAACTATTACAGAATTGATTCTTTGAATAGATAAAATTCAGACCAATCAGTTATGTATCAATGAATATGTTCTATAACTATAAATGCAATATGGAAAAGGTTGGTTAATTAAATATTTAATCAAGGTATGGATATTAGATGAAAGGGAAATGTCATAGATTAATTAAGTCTAGTTGATGCATTTAGCTATAGATGATGAAGTTGTTCGATTGAGGATCAAGGGATGAATAGTCGTAGCGAATATTTTAGTTCTCTATATTTTGTCCCTCTTTAACAAAATGCAACCAAGCACTGTTGTGTGACAAAAGGATTAAACATATGATGGAATGAAGTGAAGCTTTAGTGGCAACTTGCCCTGTAACATGCCACTTGTTCTACCAACTAAGATTTACTAAGTTTAACTCTAAGGTAATACGATCAATATACAAATAACTAAAGCAATAAAATTTTATTTTTCCAAAAGCATTATAATTACATATATTACAAACATAAGAATATAATATATATATATATATATATATATATATATCATCAATAAAATAATCACTTATAACATATTATTCATAAATTCATTTATTGCCATAAAATCTTCATAGATAAAATATCATAAAATTCATATTCACAATAAAGATGATAACTCTTGCACGGTCCAAATCGATATCCTCATTCCTATGAGCAATACGCTCATGAGTGTACGTAGGTATGTCTACCTACATATACTCATGCTCGTATCGACTCATATGTATGAACATATCATGGACTTGCACGAGTTATATCAAAACCACAATAAACCTTACTTATGCAACCATAAACTTATCAACATGCAGATTAAATCACAGTTCTCACATGATCATCCAAATATGCAATCAAGATTCACAACATAGATCACTTACCACTACCCATACTGACTTGACATAACCTAGGTCAAGATAGGGTTGTGTGTGTGTGCTTGCTCAATTTAGGTTTCTCTTAGGGTTACCAGACCAAGTCCTTCTTTTGAGTGATACTTCCCCTCCCTTTCGGAGGAGCACATTTGTTCCTGCATCCACTTAGATCACCATCATAGTAGTTAGCTGATCAAAATATAACCATTTGCTTCATACATTTTCTATCAATAATCAATATAATACAAGACATTGCATTATTCCATTTTTCAACATATTTCAAATCAAGATGTATAATACACATAAATGCAAAGATTTCATAAACATTCATTATTCAAACAAATTAACCAACCTAGGTAAATAGTAAATAGATAGAAACACACGGGGTGTGACATGTCCCAATTGCTTGGCAATCGTGACGTAATTGATGCCCCCTCAAGAGAATTATTGAGTGAAATGGAACCCAATTGGTATGTTGAAAAGACAGAGTGATAAAATATGTATCATAAAGGATGAAATATGGCATGCAGGGAATTGACTTTAGATGTTATGTGTATCATGAATATACGACTAAATGATTTATTAATGATCGTCCACGCCCGTCCATGTTGCTACAATGATTAGATTTCATTGAATGTACATGTAGGATGATGAAATCTCGCAAAGATGGCAATGCAACTAAATGACAGATGATGATGGATAAATCATGAGACAGAAAATGGAATGGATAAGTAAGACATATTGTCATAGTGACTTCATGTGCAAGTATCTACCTTTATTTTGTTGTAGCACTTAGTGTTATGCAACATGATATAAGAAGCCATGATGAGTATGACCCATGTCAACATAGACTGACACACAAATACAATAGTGACCCAATAGACACATTGTTTTTAGCACATAGACATATGAATAATGACGGCAACTGTGGCAATGTGATTTGTGTAGCACTAAGACTAGAAGCAAAACAAAACATAAACCAAAGCTAAAATAAATTAGAATATGTAAAGCCAATGCATCATATATTGGAAAAAGTAATATGTGGCACAATTTCAAAAGTGTATGGAGCAAATGACACCGTAGCAAAAGCTAAGTTTCAAGCACATATAATCATTTTGAAAGTTTTGAAATGAAGTATCCTACATAATTAGTGTCGATGTAATTGTTAAATCTATTAGAACAATCATTTTACAGAAAATTTTATGTTCTCTTTCAGTTTTCATGCCATAGTATCCACAATTGCATAAACTAGTATAGAGCATACATTTTCACATTGTTGTAGCAATAGATCCATGTCATCAGCAGAGGCGACATGACAAGCAATAAACAATCAACAGGAGCCTCTGCAAAACCAAGGACCGATGCAAAAGACATTGTCCCATGCTTCTTAATAAATGGGTCTTGAACACTATGCATGTATGTGACATGTGGTTATAGACAATGTACTTTATGCGCTGGTGCTATCTACCAACTTCTGAAACTACCTTCCGTACACTTTGTTTGTTCCAAGGGCTAATACTATTCAGTGTTTGCCTCAATATATATATATATATACACACACACACACATGTATGTATTTATATTCATATAAATATATACATACATATATATACATATGTACATGTATGTATATATACTTATTTATGTATATACATACATATACATGCCTAAGCCATTAATGCCACCTACACTTCAGCCTATTCACAATAAATGAAAAGAAGGGATTGATAGATGCACAATGCTGTCTTAAAATGCCACGTGCTGACAAGAAGATTGAGTGCAAAGACATGACTATATCAAAGAACATTAGAAACTCATGAAATATTTCCAATAGCAACAAAACATTTAGAATCAATTAAATTTTTTCCTTTCTTGCCTGGAGATTACCTTGCAATTTTTATTGCAATTCTTTGCAATTAGGAAAAACAGAAAACCCCGAGGAAAATACTGACAACCAATGAGAAAATATCCATACATATATGTATATGTACATATATATATATATATATATATATATATATATATATATATATATGTATGTACATACATACATATATATATGTATGTACATACATACATATATATATGTATGTACATACATACATATATATGTATGTATGTATGTACATACATATATATATATATGTACATACATATATATGTATGTATGTATGTATATATATATATGTATGTACATACATACATATATATATATATATGTACATACATACATATATGTATGTACATATATATATATATATGTATGTATATATATATATGTATGTACATACATATATATATATATATATATGTACATACATACATATATATATATATATGTACATACATACATATATGTATGTACATATATATATATATATGTATGTATATATATATATGTATGTACATACATATATATATATATATATATGTACATACATACATATATATATATATATGTATGTACATACATACATATATATATATGTATGTACATACATACATATATATATATGTATGTACATACATACATATATATATATATATATGTATGTACATACATACATACATACATATATATATATATGTATGTACATACATATATATATATACACACACATAGCATATTAAGCAGTGCAGACATGGACTCATGAATTCAACTGCAGTTGGCATCCATGCATAGTAGATAAAACATTAATTACATTGTTAATGGTGGGTAGCACAGAAGTTGACATTAATGAATTACGGTGTTAAGTCTTTAAGTCTACAATAGAAGTTAACCGATAAAAGCACTCAATGATAGGGAATAGTAGATATAGGAACTCACAAAAGTCTTTTTTTTTTCCTTGCAACACAATAGCTATAAACCCTTTGAACAGACAGATTTTAGCCTGAATCAATGCCTTGAACAAATGAATAAGCAACGCAAATAATCCTTTGCCTGACAGATTCAAAATCCAACACCATAATCCATTAACAGCGACTGCACTGGAATCTATTCACAATAAATGGAAATCAGATCTAAGTAAATGCAAATATGTGCTTCTACACACAACCACCTTTTTCTTCATAGCCATAAAACTTAACACCACAATCCATTAGCGACGGTTGCAATTGACTGTATTTACAATAACTGAAAAATTAGATTGGAATAAAAGCAAAATGTGGGCATATAGAAAAGGCATGTGGCATACTATCGACAACGCCATGTGTCCATAGAAACACTTGCAGCAAGCACACATGCATAACAACAAAACATCAGCAAAAAAATAAATTTTTCCCCTTAATAGCCACCAAGAATAATTTGCAATTGGGAAAATACAAAACCAAGAATACAATATCAATTGCCCATGAGATAATTGCATGAAAATAGCACAAACTTCATTGCAACAGTCCCAAATACACATCTTCAACAGAAGTCTTATCTATTCAAGATATGCATGATGTACATGCATGAAAACATGCACAACACATCAGATATATCTTGAACAAATAGACACCTTTCAATATCTATCACTGTCACATGAACACACGAGCAAATTTCAATTGAAAAAATACTAAACCATGATCGAAATATCAAAAAAAAACACAAAATCGCAAGAATATAGCTCATATTTCACTTTAATAAGAAACATGCCACAGCAACATATATCATTTGCAATAGGGAAAATTCAAAAGCACAAGCAAAAGATCAACTACCAATGAGACAATTGCCCAAAAAAAACCCAAACTTCATTTTAATAGTTGCAAATACATATATGGAACAGAAGTCTTATCTCTTCAAGATATGCACGATGTCCATGCATCAAAGCATCCACGATATATCAAATACATGTTCAACACATAGACAAATTGTTCGAGAGACTTTAAACTTCACACCATAAGCCATTAATGGCGTGTGCACTTTAGTCTATTCACAGTAAATGAAAACTAGGAATTGATTAAAGCACAATAGCTTCTTTAAACACCATGCGTTGACAGAAACGCTCGATGCAAATGCATGACTATATCAAAGAACATTACAAAGCCATGAAATATTTCCAATAGCAACAAAACATTAGGAACTGAATAATTTTTTGTCATTGTCTTGTATTTTTCTAATTGCAAAACAATTTCGGGGCAAGGAAGGGACACCTTAAAATGTAGGCACTATTTGCACAAGGGCTTCAAAGTGATGCAAAGATATTTGTTACAACATGCATACCAACATGACATTTATAAACCCTCCCGATAGCCACAGTTTTTACACCGACAAACTTTGCACTTACAAAGATCTAATTTCCATTTAATAGACTAAAGTCCAGCTGGCTTGCATGCATGGTAGACAACATATTAGTGGCATTATTAATGGTGACCAAGAGATAACTCGACATTTATGAATTATGGTGTTAAGTACAAATGCCTCCTTTTTTGCCGCGAAGACACGACTATATCAAACAACATCACAAAGCCATGAAATACTCCCAATAGCAACAAAACATTACTAATTGATGGAATGATTTTATACTGAGACATTTCTCACTTGTTTAGACCTAAAGCATTTGTCAGTCCTTGATTTTCATTTATTGTCAATAAACTGAAGTGCAGATGTTTGTTGTCCACTTCAGAATGGAACTAATCTTTTATCTGCATTTTATGGGTTAATGTCTATTGTTTATTGTCCTCTACATTTTATGGGTTAATGTCTACTCTTCCCTATCTTTGAGTGCTTTTATCGACTGGCTAGCACAGAAGTCGACATCAATGAATTATGATGTTAAGTCTTTAACTCAGCAATAGAGACCAATCCATAAAAACACTCAAATATACGATTTAGTACACACCCGTTCAATAGACACATATTACACCCTCATCAAAGAATCTGAGCAACTGAATAAACAACGCAAAAATGAGTGTATAAAAGATGTAGGAACTTACAAACACCTCCTTTTTCACTTCCAATACCATGGATGTAAATGATTGTTCTTAAATATCATCCACTTCAACAGTCGAACGCCATTTTTTATCAATAAAAATAACACAAATATCTACCACTTTTTCTTGTGAATGAGATGTAAAATAGCTATTGAATATTTGACCATTGAAATGGATGATATATAAGTAGAGTGGATTTAAACCCTCTCAACAAACATAGATTTCACCCTCATCAAACAATCTGAGCAAATAAATAAACAATGCAAAAAATCCTTTGCTCGATAGGCTAAAAACCTCACACCATAAGCCATTAATGTCGCTTGCACTTCAGTCTATTCACAATAAATGAAAATTAGGAACTGATAAATGCACAATTTCTTTTTAAACCCTCAGTAGAGCAGATATAAACCCTCTCAATAGACATAGATCTCACCTTCATCAAACAATCTGAGCAAATGAATAAACAATGCAAAAATGACAGGTAAAAGATATAGGTACTTAAAATGCCTCATTTTTCGCTTCCAATATGACAGATATAAACCCTCTGAACAAACACAGATTTCATCCTCATCAAACAGACTATATGAAAGAACATTACAAAGCCATTGAATATTTCCAATATCAACAAAACATTGCCAATTGCTCAAATGATTTTAGACTGGCACATTTTGCACTTATTTAGACCTAATTTTCATTTTTATTTTATAGATTGCAGTGCACTTGGCATGCATGCAGAGAAAAGATTAGTTCCATTATTAATCGTGGCCAACAGAGAAGTTAACCCATAAAATGCAGACAACAACAAACAATAGACATCAACCCATAAAATGCAGAGATGCAAAAAAACTATAAAACGACACTGTAAAAGATATAGGAAGTTACAAACGCCTCGTTTCTTGCTTCTAATACGATAGACATAAACCCTCGCAACATACACAGATTTCACCCTCGTCAAACAAACTGAGCAAATGAATAAACAATGCAAAAATGATTGTGTAAAAGATGTAGGAACTTACAGTAAATGCTGCAAAAATAACTGTGTAAAAGATGTAGGAACTTACAGATGCCTCTTTTTTCGCTTCCAATACGATGCATGCAAACCCTCTCAACAGACACAAATTTCACCTTCATCAAACAATCACAGCAAATGAATAAACAACACAAATAATCGTTTGCTCCACAGACTAAAAACCTCACACCATAAGCCATTAATGTCGCCTATGCTTCAATCTATTCACAATAAATGAAAATAAGCAACTGATAAATGCACAATATCCTCTTAAAATGCCACGCGTTGACACAAACACTGGGCGCAAAGACACGACTATATCAAAGAATATTAGAAAGTCATGAAATATTTTCAACACCGACAAAACATTAGGAAATGATTACATTTTTGCCTTGCTTGCCCCGAAATTATTTTGCAATTTTTTTGCAACTAGAAAAACAAAAAACCCCGAGAAAAATATTGACAACGAATGACAAAATTGCAAAAAAAAATGAAAATTCCCTTTAATAAATCAACGCCAAAGACTATAGTGTTAACATTAGCGGCACGATTTCTGATGTTTGCATTAATACTGATGACCGCAACGAAAACATTAGTCTCCCACCTATAAGGCAGGGAGTAAATTCAACAATGCAAAAATGATTGTGTAAAAGATGTAGGAACTTACAAACGCCTCCTTTTTCACTTGCAATACGATGCACATAAACCCTCTCAATAGATACAGATTTCACCCTCGTCAAACAATCTGAGAAAATGAATAAACAACACAAAAATGACTATGTAAAAGATACATGAACTTACAGATGCCTCCTTTTTTGCTTCCAATACAATGCATGCAAACCCTTTCAACAGACACATATTTCACCCTCGTCAAATAATCTGAGCAAATCAATAAACAACGCAAAAATGATTGTGTAAAAGATGTAGGAACTTACAGACGCCTCCTTTTTCGCTTCCAATACGATGCATGCAAACCCTCTCAACAGACACAGATTTCACCCTCGTCAAACAATCTGAGCAAATGAGTAAACAACGCAAAAATGACTGTGTAAAAGATGTAGGAACTTATACATGCCTCCTTTTTCACTTCCAATACAATGTGTGCAAACCCTCTCAACAGACATAGATTTCACCCTCGTCAAACAATCTGAGCAAATGAATAAACAACGTAAAAATGACTATGTAAAAGATGCAGAGAAACTTACAAACGCCTCCTTTTTCGCTTATGATACCTTGCATGCAAACCCTCTCAACAAACACAAATTTCACCCTCATCAAACAATCTAAGCAAATGAATAAACAATGTAAATAATCCTTTTCTCCACAGACTAAAAACCTCACACCATAAGCCATTAATGTCGATTGTGCTTCAATCTATTCACAATAAATGAAAATAAAGAACTGATAAATGCACAATGTCCTCTTCAAATGCCACGTGTCGACACAAACACTGGGCGCGAAGACACGACTATATCAAAGAACATTAGAAAGTCATGAAATATTTCCAATATCGTCAAACATTAGGAAACGATTACATTTTTGCCTTACCCCGAAATTATTTTGTATTTTTTGGCAATTAGAGAAGGAAAAAACCCTGAGGAAAATATCAACAGCCAATGACAAAATTGCAAAAAAAACAAAAATTCCCTTTTAATAAATCAACGCCACAGACTATAGCGTTAATATTAGTAGCACGATTTCTGACATTTGCATTAATAGAGACGAGCACAGCAAAAACATTAGTCTCCCACCTATAAGGCGAGGACTAATAAATAATATAAAATTATATATATATATATATATATATATATATATATATATATATATATATATATATATATATATATATATATATATATATATATATATATATATATATCGTCATAATCCTATATAAATTTTGATAGTTTGTCCAAAATCTCTCCTTTCATATGATACAGTCTTTTTAAAATTTGGATTGTATTTTACAGCAAAAATACCTAAATACAGCTATACAACTGTCAAATTTAAGCCCTACCCCCACCGGATACTATTATCTTAGCTACATAACCATCTTATATTCAATGTTTGTGATTCTATTCTCTGTTCATATTAAGGACCAATATTTTCAACTCCCTTCTTATCTACTCATAACTATTGATTAGCATCTCTATGTAGGCACTCATTTTTCTATCCCATGATATAATTTGTTGCTTACAACTTTAAGTCAACAATAATAATAAAAATTGTTTGTCTTAAAAAGACAAACTTATCAAAGCAAAGTCCACCCTCATTTTATGATCCCACTCAACTACGAGACATGATGAGCAACATGATGGAGTGAGCATTCATTGTATCGTTCCATAACAAAATCTCAAACCTTCTTTTTTCACCAGCGATAAATTTCATTATACAAAATACATACAAAATCCCATAATTTACTGTGATGTATAATACCAAAGCTGTACATTGAGCAGTCTTATTGAGAATATGAGGAGGTTGTCTGCGTATCTCAGAGATAAAATTGACCAAGCCATTCTTGATGTGTTCCCCGTAGGTCCCGTGTTCGATCCCCTGCTTTAATTCGCCGCCGCCGCCTTCTGATTTGCTACTATTTAACTCTGTGATAAATATATAGCTATGAGGCTATGATGAGCTACGTGGTCAGCCTCTGGGTATTGATTAGGAAGAGTACAAGGATTCCACGAGACCCCAAATATTGCCATGGTGTCTTCTTTTATTGTTGGTCAAAATGGAGTTGTCCTCAAGTGGGGTATTGTATTAATTTTTTTGTTTTTTATAATTTATGGTATAGTTTGAAAAATAATCAATGGACAAGATTGATTTCATGTTAGTCCTTTTAATCTAGACCCTTCATCTATATAATCCATTTACTTTCTTTAAAAGGACATTTGTTTACTCTAAGCACTACTTAAACATGCATATTATAATGATTGTAATTTAATAATAACATATTACAAATCCAATCCTATTCTTCTAATTGAGTCATGAATCTTATTCTTCTAATCAAGTCTGAATTGCCCCATCGTTGATAGTTCCACCACCTCCCATGTCGGGTGGTATGGAGATCATTGATCTAGTTGTCTTCAGCACTTCCTGCTACTAGGTCGGCTTCATTACGCAAGATTTATATGGTCGCAGTGTCTGTCAAGGAGCCCCTCCTCTCACCTCGTTCGAAGGATTTAGACTCGGGGTTTTCCTGGACAGTGGTCCAACAAAGAAAGAAAGGACTCCCTAATTCAGTAGCTGCTTTACACTCTCAAGCCAAGGGAGTTAGATTTGCTAGATCGGGATCTGGAATTGTATAGGTCCTTTGGTTTGGCTTTGTTGTTTTGCAGTGGGGTTGTTGTGTTTGTGTTGTTGTTTTGTTATATTTGGCCAGATTGGGCCTGCTTTGCTTTGTCCTTGGAGTGGTTGTTGTAAAGGGATCAAAACCCTCATTTCCTACTTAATCAAAAACATATTACTAATCCAATCATTATATGTTACATTGTACATGTGAACTATCATCGAGTTTATTAAATAAAGTTTAAGCTTGAAGAATGTATTCATTAAGTGCCATCTAACAATTCCAATTCCATTGTTAATCATTTATTCAAAATATAAAAACTAGCAAGAGTTGCAATTACAGAAGATTACCCTATGACACTTCAAAGCCTTCAATCAAGGACAAACTCTCAAAAACCCACTAACCTTGGCAAACTCAAACATACATCAATCTTGATAATCATAACTTTTAAGGCAATGTTTGTTATGATTTACATAAGATTTATATTCAATTATCTTCAATGATAACTAGAGATGATGTGTGGGACCAACATAGTCCTCTTTGTGTGGAATTCCTTAATCTCCTTGAATTAAAATATAAATGTGTTGAAGTTGGTTGGAGATATGTTTTTGATTTTCAATACAAAGTCATGAGGATGGTGTGACTCTGTGAAGATTTGAAAATGGAAGCCTAAATATTTGTGGCTAGGTCAACAATTCCCTCTTCTCGTTGACCAATTAGCTCATATTTTAGCATCCCAAAAGGTCTCTTTAGATAGAAATTTTGATATCCTTGGATGGGGTCTGACATGTTCTAGGATTTACATGGTGCAAATTGGTTGTAAAACTCTTTTGGCAAAAAACCTTGAAGTTGAGAATTCTAGGCTTTGGAAAAGGTTTTGAAATCCTAAATGTTGGCCAAAAAATAATGCGTTCATGTGGCCAATAGTTCTAGATAAATTTCTTCATCATGATAATCTCTAAAAATGTGGGGTTGCTGGTCCAAATAGATGTATCATCTACCTTCAAGATGAAGAGAATGGAATACATCTTTTACCCTACCCCTTTGCCATTTATGGTGTGACCTATTGGGAATTTCATGGAATAGTTATGATTCTATCCACGACTCTCTTGTGAATCAGTCGCAACCCTCTTTGAAGCTAAAAGCTCTTAATCTATTGCATGATATTGGTCGTGATCTAATCTATTGGAATATCTAGTGGGAACGCAATCAAATGATTTTCGATGGGACAACTACGCATGTCAATCAAGTTTGGGATAGAATTATGGTCAATCTGAAAGAAACCTAGTAAGTTTGGATTCAAGATTATCAAGCAAGTTCTTGGTGGGAATTCAAAATTTTGATGAGACTTGGTATTCACGTGGTTTCTCCCTCTTCTGGCTCTTCCAATAATAACCCTCAATAAGATCAACTTACTAAATGGGAACATCCTCCTCCAAGGTTGACTAAAATTAATATTGATGGAGCTTCAAAAGACAATCCTAGAGATGTTGGCATGGGAGGTGATTGTTCAATTTGTGCTTCTGGATTGAAACTGTGTAAAAATTTGTAGCATCAACATTTCGAATAACATTATGTGATCCATCATCAGGATGTAAAGAGATAAAAGAAAATGTGATGAATTGCAAACCAAGACAACTTAAAAAGAGGGGGTGTGTATATATGGGGTTGCACAGAGATCAAGGGGCTTGAAAAAGAGGTGAAACCAAATGAGATATTTTTCTCAAGCCCCTTGATCTCTGTGCGACCCTATACCCCCGATCCCCCCTCTTTTTAAGTTGTCCTGGTATGCAATTCATCATATTTTTTGTTAGCTCTCTACATCTTGATGATGTTGATCACAAAGTGTGATATGAAACGTTGATGTTAAAAATTCTTACACAGTTTCAATCTAGAAGCACAAATTGAACAATACTATGGAATGTGAAAATCCTATGTCTTTGATGGGCGGTGATTTTCATGACCACAATGGCAGAGTTCAGTTATGATTTGCTAGTAGTCTTGGTTCCAATAATTTTGTTGAAGCTATGGCCACTCACGAAGCTCTTTTAGAAGCTAAGATGAAGCTTTTTACCAATATAATTATAAAATCTAACTCTAAAATCTTGATTGATCATTTTAAAATGTAATCTTCCTCTCACTTCCCACAATGGCAATTAAATGAATGTAAGAAAGACATCAACATCCTCATTTGTGGTTTCAGTGTTGTTAAGTGGAACCATACTAGAAGAGAAGGAAATCAAGGTGACGATTTCTTGACTAAGTTAGCATCTAATTGGAATGGCATCAAGGTTGATTCTAGAAATTATTAAGATTGCCCTTCCTAGGACTTGGGTAGAGACTTTAGTGATCTTCTAAATGCTAACTACAATGCCTCTCCAAATTCTTGATTATTGCTGCTGTGTTGGTTCTTGTGGTGATATTCCTATTTATTCTCTTATGGTCACCATTAATTTTACTGTTTCTTGGTTTAAGTGGTTTCCATGTTGGTCCATTTTTTTTAATAAAAAGGCAAACATTACCTCTGACACACAAAGTATGTATAATCTTCAAGGGAACAAGTGCTTATGCCCTATCTATGGAGTTAGAAGGACTGACTCCTCTTTTGTTGATTCTCTATTTTCAATTGGTGTACCATGGGCCTTTTTAAGACTGTCAGAACTACTTGGTAATCTGTTGTTTAAATAAAATAAAAAAATTGCCTTTATGTTAAAAAAAAAACTAGAGCCCTTTTCAAAACATGCGTATAGCAATTAATATTTGTTAACGGATTGTTGCACCACTGAATGAAAGTATGTCTTAGAAGCTATCAAAGCTCTTTTCCTGCACTTCAAGTGAGCTACTTCACTCATTTTGCGGGAAACGAATTTTGTATATGCGTTAAACAGGTAAGAAGGTTATAGTTGGCTCAAAGGTTAAGGTAGGTTTGAGTATTATATACGCTTAATAAATGTAAGCGTGAATAAAGCTCAGCAATCTTACGCTTATTATATTCAGTGGCAATGTCGTATCCACTGGGATTCTCAAGGCCTAATTGTTTTCCATTGCAACTTCACATATGATTGCACATTCATTATCGATCAAATGTTAAATAAAATGATCTAACTCAACCTTCAAGCATTCTTTTTCTTATTATATTCAGCAGCAATGGGGTGTTTTTGTAGGATGCTGAACTCTAATTTCCATCTCAAACTTCACAAATTATGGCATGTTCACTTTGTACAGAAATATGGACCTTTGGGTTTATATATCAAAAGCCTGCTTCCTATTTCCAAAAGAAAAATAATAACAGAGAACACTGCCCTCATATAGTATATCCACAGTATTATCCAAGCTGCCCTCTCCTTTAAACTCCCACCCGATATAATACACACAACTAAACAACCACCATGTACTTTTGCCGTGGCCAGTTCTGTAAAGTCAAATTTCAACATACATGTTCATTTAATCTTAGCATATAATCCTTACAATGCAAGACCTTGAATCATAGTTACCCTCTCCAATAACCGTTAATGCCATCCAAAAGTCATGAATATATGGGCGGATTCTAAAGGTGAATGGTAACTCTGCATTGAAAATATATTATATTGCTGGAAACAATCATGGTTAAAAAGAAGCGCTCAAGCACCTAGACTAATGGCATATTTCATTCATTGGTTTTCTGAAGTGCTACTATTACTATCAGCTCGACTTCTTTCGGCTAAATTGTACACAGAATGGGTGTCACCATTATCACTGTTGTTATCTTCTCGTGAATCCTCTGATACTTCAGTGCAAATGGCTGGCAAAGTAGACACAAGTGCTATTTCTAAATTAATGCCTCCTTCACTTCTGTTTTGACTCATAATATTTCCGCAACCACTGGAATCAGGAACACCATAACTTGTAGAGTCCCATTGCACCTTTTCATGAAAATCATTCTCTGAAGAAGGAACTTTTGCCAAAATGATTTGTCTAAAATCAGATAAGAATTT
Source organism: Cunninghamia lanceolata (assembly GCA_027924645.1). Taxonomy (NCBI): domain Eukaryota; kingdom Viridiplantae; phylum Streptophyta; class Pinopsida; order Cupressales; family Cupressaceae; genus Cunninghamia; species Cunninghamia lanceolata. The sequence continues at coordinate 6,865,869 of BSBN01000108.1, forward strand.
GTTGCCTAAAGCCTGAGCAAGGGTCTCTCCATAAACATCATTGCTCCCCAAACCAAGGCCATCAGCATTACTATCATGTCCTTGCAGATCCTCTGATGCTTCAGTGCCAACAGCTGACAATATATTCATACCACCCCTTTCTAAATCAATGTCTCCTTTGCCTGTGTTTGGACTGATAATATTGCTGTAAACATTAGAATCAGAAAAACCTTGCCTTGGAGAATCAGGTTGCACCTTTTCACGAAAATTGTTTCTTGAAGGAGGAATCTTTGTGAAGAAAACTTCTGTGATGTTAGATAAGACTCCTCGATTGTAGGGATTCACTTTACTTTCGTACCTAGAACGGAAGTTCTCGTAAGTGGTCTGCAGTCCCAGCATATCCATCCCATTGTCAGTTATGCCAAGGAAATATAGCATTGAAACAAGTTGAATATTGAGAATAAAACATATCACATATCAGAACAGGCATTCTATTAACCAATGTAAATCTCAACTGTATAAACTTTTAACACTGCACCAGCATAAGAATCACCTGGTTCGTACAAATCAGGTAAACATGAAATGCAGCAAGCCCTCCAACAAACCAAAATCCAACAAATGTATAAAGCACGAGCACAACTGATGCAATTCTTCCTCTGTGAGGAGAAAGAATATTCTTAATGTTGTGTTTAGCGTTGTATTTAATAATGTCATCCAAGCAGAAGGCAAAGACATAAGTACACAGCAGTGTAGATGAGAGAACAAACATGAAGAAGAATCGGTAGTTACGCTGCATAAAATTCAAAAGCAAACATGTCAGCATTCTTGAAATTGAAGAAATGTAAATACTGCAGTATCAATTATTATCAAGCAAATCCAAATTGCATATTAAAGGGGCTTGTGTGATTCCATGTTACAGAGCATTATATATTAAAAAGTCATGGTTAGAAAAGGACACTTTTGTGAAAAACTGTCGTAAGGGAAAAGAAGTATATGACTCATTAAAAAGATACTTCAAGATGAAACTGTGTTGTATATTGAAAGGGTAAAAGCGTGTACAATATCATCTAGGTGTGCCCATAGGAAGCACTGAGTTCTGTTGGGATCCCTTGGACCTACATAAGCAACCCTCTAGAAGCAACATTGAAAACGGTGTGAACAATGCAAATAACTACTTCGTACTTTGTGTTTAATAGGCAAATAACAAGAGAAGTATCTCCGTTGTCTCAGAGACAGTTGAGTTTTGCTTGTCTCTCTACGTATTGAATAATGAGTGAGAATCAAAAATATTAAATAGCTATCGGTGGATGCTGAGCTTGACAGTTGCCATGTGGGTATTGACCATTCACATACGATAATACATTCTTCCATTCATCGTTTTATACCCAAATTATTGCCAATATCAAACATCCTTTATAGTAATTTTGTATTTTCTAAATTTACAGTAGCATCAAAAAGCAATATCAAAAGAGATTCTTCCAGCAAAATAATATATCAAGAGAAAGTATAAAAAGTCAGTAGATACAGCCAGCTAAAAAGACGACGAAATATTTATGCTGTTCTGATTTACAATATTCAAAATGAACAGTTTTCTATTTCTGTAATATTGCCATCACAAAGCAAGATGAATGACAGTAATAATTCTTTCCTATTTTAGACGGTGGGATCTTTTTTATTTTAAACGAGCAATGCAGAACTAATAAAACAAAACACGTACTATGGTAAAAAACAACACTCTTCCTCATGCAGCTCATGAATGTGATACTAGAAATGGGCACTCACGAAATGACAGCACAGATGGAAGTAAAATCTTAAATGTCACTGTCTAACATCTCTAACACAACTAAATGAAGTCTTACGAGATATGAAAACTATTATATGTTTGTTTCCTTTGGCCTCTATTACAGACAACTCTAAAAGCACAACCAAAGGAAGTTTCTTTGGACAGCAAAATACAGGTCGTAAAAGCAATAGAGATAGTGGGGTGTCAACTTGAAAAACTTTCCCTTTTATTGAAAAGGAATAGACCATCTTTTTGTAGCTCACTCAATGGATTTGTTCTCTTAACCTAAGTTACCGGTTCGGCCCTGCAACCCTGCCGGTTCAGGTACAATCCGTTTCGGGTTTGGATCTTGGTTCGATGCGGGCGGGAGTGCAGCCAAGGTTCAGAATTTCACCTGTGTATTCATCCCAGACAAACCCGGGAGAACCCACGACAAATTTTGACTGGTTTTACTGGTTCCTATACGAACCTGACTTTTTTTTTTCTTTCCAAGTCATAAAATCAAATCCCTAACCCTAAAGGGAAGACTGTTGGACGCGATTTAATGCTTGCTGCTATCCAACCCGACGCGATTATGACATTTTTGCCGTTCTTATCGGAATGATCACGCGGATTTATTCCTCGAAAAGTTCAGAGTCGACTATACTTAAGCATATGTATTTCGGTATTTCAGAGTCAACAACATTAGTAAATATATCTTTGCCCTAATGATTCATGATAAAGTATTTCAGTAAAATAACGATCATGGGAATTATTTGTGATCGATATGTTTTGATTGTTTATAAGATTATTGACGAAAAGTTCAGAGTCGACTATTTAGTTTATTTATTTATTAATATATACTTTATTTATAATTTATTATTATGTTATATATTAATTTTATTAATATTGTATAAGGTTTATAAATATTTCTATCATTAAAAATATTAGGAACTATGTATATTGCTAAGTGTTTGACGAAATAACTGAACTATAAAATTTACTTCTTTCGATGATTGAGTAGAGCTGTTTGTGATGTACTTTGGCACCTTCATAGCTCAAGGATCATTAGAGACTTGTTTCAGAACCTATTCAATAGATTTTATGACATTTTAAGCTCTTATGTATGTCTCAAAAGGCAAATTCACCCTAAATGAGAATAAAAGTTAAGTATTTTCAATATTGCTACATTGTGATTTGTGGAATTTGATATTTGCTGCAAGAAGAAGGTGTTTCCTCATTCGAAACCCCCCCGCCTTGACCGAATCAATTGGTAGAGCTGGGTTGAATCCAGTTGAAAGGTGTGGGCATTGCCTGGGTAGGTTTGCAATCAAGCAGATTGCAGCAGTAGATTCTGGTTGACCAAGAGATTTAAGTTGCCTCGCAGAAGAACGGCAAGCAGAGGTGGAGTAGTAGCTGCCAACATGATAAAAAGGCTTGATGAGGTTGTAGTTTTACTAAGGAACATGCAAACCAGGTTGGGTGTTGTTGAAGAAGACAAAAGAAGAGGTTTTTTACCAAAAGGAGATGTGAAAGATGCTGAAGAAGAGCCAAGAGCAAAGGAAGAAGAACAAGGGAAAGCCAATGAGGAAAAGTTTGAGGAAGGTGAAGATAGGCTCAATAGAGTTATCTCAGGAACTCGAAGAGGAATGCAGATGAAAATTCCAAGCTTTTCAGAATCCCTGAATCCTAAGAAATAAAAATACTTACAAAAATAGAGGAGTATTTTGAATTCGATGATTATCAATGATCCCAGGAGGTTGAAGATGGCTCAGAAAAAGATGAAAGGTCATGCAGCCCTATGGTGGAAGTGAGTTCAAACTGAGAGAAATAGAAAAAGCAAAGAAAAGATCAAATGGGATAGAATGGTTGCTAGGTTGAAGTGCAAATTCCTACCAACTGATTACCAATCGGATTTACAGAAGAAATTGAAGAATTTAAGATAAAGGGAGCTCAATGTTAAGGATTACATTGAGTTCTTCTATAAAATAACCATTTGGTTTGGTCATAATATAGTAGACCAAGCAAAAGTGGCCAAGTACATCAATGGTTTAAGGATGAACGTTAAGGATGAATTGAGCATGGTAAGATTGTGTTATATAGAGGAAGCTTATCAGTTTGCAGTAGAATCTTAGGGGAAGTTGTCCCAAAGACAACAAGGTACAGCAAGAGGTAAAGGCAGATTTTCAATAGGAAGAGGTCCGCTAAACACTGGAAGAGAACAAAAGTGACATGAGGAAGAAGCTAGCACATCTCAAATGTCAGTCAGTCACCATGAGGAAGATTTTATCCTATATGAGGAAGAGGGCAGCATGGTAGAGGAAGGGGAAGATTTTTCTCTAGTACATGTTTCAAATGTGGTCTAGTTGGCCATATAGAGCCTATGAGTGTCCACAAGCATAGAATGATGGTGAGTCGAAGAAAGAGGCCAGCACTCATGTTGTACAAGCTGATGTAGAATCAGATGCATAGCCCAAACACACTAAAGAAGTGGGGCACAGAGAGGGCCTCACAATGAAGAGAATACTGTTGAAACCAGCAAAAAAGGACAATGAGCCATCGCAAAGGGAGAGATTCTCAGGACTATCTACAAATCAGGAGGTAAGTGCTGCAAAGTTTTCATTGATGGTGGTAGTAAAACAACCTAATGTCAATGAGATGGTAGTCAAATTGGATTTGAAAAGGGTAGCACAATCAAATCCTTATAAGGTGTCATGGCTTCAATAAAGTCATCGCGTATTGGTAAATAAACAATGTTTAGTTAGTTTTCAAATTAGTTCATTTAAGGATGAAACTTGCTGTGATGTTATTCCTATCAATGTGTGTCATGTTTTGTTGGGTAGACCTTGGCAATTTGACAAAAGGGCTTTGTACAATGGAAAAGCAAACACATACACACTTGAGAAGAGTGGGAAAAAGTATACCTTGAGTCTATTGAAAGAGAATCGTGAAGAAGTGAACAGGAGTAGAAAGGTTTTGCTGATTTCTAGCAAAAAAAAATTTAATGCAATGAAGTAGGAGAAAAAAATGTTTGTCCTTATTCCAAAACTAATGCAAGTTGGAGCAGCAGAGAAAACAAATGAAATACCAAATGAAGTGAAGGAGTTACTTGAGTATGCAGAGATCATCTCCAGTGATCTTTTGGAGGCTTACCATTGGTGGAATGCATTAGTTATTGTATGGACTTGGTCCCACGAACTAATCTTCCAAACAAGGCACCATACAAGTTGACACCACAAAAAATGAAGAGGGCAAGAGGCAAGTGCAAGAGTTATTGGAGAAGTTGATAAAAGAAAGTTTGAGCCCATGTGCTAGTCCAACAGTGTTAACACTAAATAAGCGTGTTGAGTGAAGAATATGCACCGACTCCCAACCTATCAACGAGATAACCATCAAGTACCAGTTTCCATCACCTAAGATGGATGATTTGATGGACTATTTGAGTGGAGAAAACATACTTCATGAAGATTGACTTGAAGAGTGGATACTACCAAATTGAAATGCATGAAGGTGATGAGTAGAAGACAGCCTTCAAAACAAAATAAGGATTGTATGAATGACTGGTCACTCCCTTTGGGTTAACCAATGGTACTTTCATGAGACTCGTGAATTAAGTGCTGAAACCTTATCAAGACAAATTTGGGATTGTGTATTTAGATGATATTCTTATATTCATTGAGACAAAAGAAGAACATATAATGCATTTGCAACAGGTATTAGAGAGGCTAAGGGAGGAGAATTGTTTGTGAAGCTATACTTGAAATTTGTTGTATCCAAGGATGGACTGCAGATGTATCCATAGAAGGCGAAGGCTATCTTGGAGGGACCTACACAAAAGAGTATGTTCGGAGCTAAAAATTTCTATTGGTTAGTTAGTTTCTACCAGAAGTTCATTAGGAACTTTAGCATAATTTATGTTCCAATAACCAAGGCCATATGAGGTGACAAAAAAGAGTCCAAGTGTACTGCCATAGCTGAGATAATATTGGAGTTCTTGAAGGAGGTAACCAAACAACCGATGTCAGCATTATCAAACTTCAAAAAAGTGGATTGGTTGATTGTTATGCTAGTGGGGCAGTGTTAGAAGCTGTTTTTATTTGAGAGAAGACTGGTCTCATAATTCAGTAAATAGAGTTGTTGATGCATTGAGTGGAGTCTTTTGTTGACAAAGATGCAGGTGAAAATAGAAGGATTTGATTCCATGAAGGTTTTGTACAAGGAGAATTCGGAGTTAGAGTGAAATATGGGCAGCATGAAAGAATCTGGTCAGCAAGAATAGAAGACCATGGCTGGACTATTTTATACAAGATGACTTGCTTAAACGACATAAGCTATGCATACCTCGAGTATTAATGAAATATAACTTGATCAAAGAAGTACGTAGTGGTGGTTTTGTGGGGCACTTTGGCATGGATAAGATATTGGCACAATTGAATGAGGAGTACTATTGTCAAGGATGGCTATGGATGTGAATAAGCTTGTGCAAGGTTGCAGGACATGTCAATATGCTAAAAGTACAAGTCAAAATGTCAGATTTATTAACCATTTCCTATACCATAGAGACCTTGGGAAGACATAATTATGGACTTTGTATTGGGATTACCCCACACTCAAAAGGATAATGCTTCATTTTTCGTCATCGTACATAGTTTCTCAAAGATGGCGCATTTCATTCCACGCAAGAAGATTAATGATACTACCAATATAGGAAACTTGATTTTTCTAGGAAGTAGTAAGATTGCATGGTTTTCTGAAGAGCATAGTATCCAATAGAGATACAAAGTTTGTTGGCAATTTTTTGAGGATATTATGGCATAAGTTGGGCACTAATTAGCAATTCAGTTAAGCATACCATCCACACATGGATGGTCAAACTGAAGTTCCGAACCGAAATCTTGGAAACTTGCCAAGTTGCCTTGTAGGAAACAAGCCAGACCAATGAAATTTTGTCTTATCACAAGCTGAATTTGCATATAACAATTGTGTAAACAATGAACAAAATTGAGAATAATGAACAAAATTGAGGCTGCACATCACAAAACCTGTTTTTATGTCTTTGTCAAATGTTTTGATGCATTTGTAACTGTTTTAGCATGATATCATGGAGAAAACTAGGGAAAAGGCATAACCAGCAAAAGAGGGCATTAAAAGTCCTGGAGACATCCAAGAAGTGACACCAAAAGCCAAATCCTTAGCTGATAACCTCAAAAAAACATTGTGGAAGATAGTGGCATGCAAGTTAGGAGAGTGGGGAGCATTCCAGAGCAAACAGAGGAGGATATGGTCAGGTTCGTGGGACCATAGTGAATGTGTTGAAACTCGGAGAATCGAAGATCAGATGCCCTTTGTTGCATACAGACCATAAGAATCAAAACAAAGTAAGTTTGTCACCATGAAGATGCAGGAGTTTGGCAGGGATTTAAGGGAAGCATAAACCAGTTTTGATCTAGTTTTTCTTTGTCTTGATGGAGAACCCATCACCTCCCAGGTGTAATTCTCAGCCAGTGATGAGATTCTAATGCTTAAAGTTTAGGCTAAGTGTTTAACAAAATCCTTGACCAAAATTTTCACTTTGCTTGTTTGATGATTGAGTTGAGTTGTTTGTGAGGTATTTTGACACCTTCATACCTAGAGGACCACTAGAGACTTGTTTCAGAACCTGTTCAATAGATTTTATAAAATTTTAAGCTCTTTTGTATGTTTCAAAAAACATATTCACACTGAATGGTGAATAAAAGTCAATTATTTTCAATCTGTACTACATTGTAGTTTGTAGAATTTTATCTCACTGCAAGGAGAAACCATTCCTTATCAGAGAACCCCTACCTTGACTGAGCCCTGAGGGATTTCTGTCTTAAAATAAGAATCTCAAAACTAAATAAGGCCAGACATTTATGTTCTCTGTATTAATTACTAAATGAAAATCCTCAAAGACCACCTAGATATTTAAAAAAGCAATGGTATTGAATGTGGCTCTTGTAATATAAGATTTTCAATATAAGCTTTATCTCTATATGCATGCAATAGATGTCAATTAAAAAAATATAATTGTTAATAACTTTCAGGAAAGTCCATACGTGGGGAATCTGCAGTAAGACAACATATCAGAAAAATCCTCTAGGCTCTACAGTGGACTATCAAAAATATTCATATTCAGAACACATGAGCAAGTAGTGGATAGAAAAGAAAATTGAACTACAACTAAATTATAGTTCCATTATTTGAAAAATTTGTTTTTTGAATGTAAACAGGCAAGTAATATACAATTAATAATTTAATAGCAATCCGGATACATCTTGGAGATCTAAAATAAATCATAACATACTTGTCCAATGCACTGACCAACCCATGGGCAATGGTGATCAAATCGTTCAACACAGTTGTTGCAGATAGAACAATGGGAACAACGTGGAGATCGATACACCATACATGTGTAACAAAACTTGACCTTAACTGCAACTCCATTTATAATCACATCCTTATTACGAGGTATTTGGAATCGTGGTGTCTGCTCACTATAGCTTTCTGCAGGTGGAGTCCCATTATAATCTTCTGGTTCAGGTGGGTGTGTATTCCGAGGAACTATCCCAGGATCTCTTCCAGATGTGAGAAAAAGAAGAACCAAATCCTGTTAATATGATTTTACAACACAAAACCATATGGTGAGCATTATTGAAATAAGCATGATCTATCATACATTGATGTTTTCAGTTAAATTATTTTCAATATATACTAATAGCCCCAATACATCCTTTTATAGGAAAAAGTACCTTGTAAATTCATATAAAGATACCTTTCAGGAAGGCTGGGATTCTTATGTTAGTATCCACAAGGAAAAGAGACAAAAGCCCAACATTGATACACAAGTAGTTTTACAAAAGCAAATATATCAAAAGGGAGTCCTTTGTAGCCATCTCAAGTTACATCTTTCATTATAGGATATGGAGAGGACATACATCACCATACACATGGAATACCACATGCTCACAAAAGAAATTATGGTTAAAACATGCCTCTCATATGAAGAAAGGATACAAGAATTACATGAAAATTTAGAACACGGATTAACTACCAAATAACATTCATAACAGATATAATCCAGAGATCAGGTTCCACACTTAACATGGCATTCTAAAAGAGACTATGAATCAATCATCAGCCTGAAAAAATTCTTCAAAAGTATTGTCAATTTATCTTGCTTCTTCTACTTCGTGATCTGCAACTCATCATATGTCAAAGAAGGATCAAGTTCTGCTTAAACTAATCTATCCCTTCTGCTATTTCAGCCACATTATGCATTTATATAATTACTATGGGGTTTATCATCCAAGTTTGATACTTTTATAGCATCATCATCCCTGATTTCCAAACCCTTAAAAGGTCATTCAAAAAGCATCTTTAGTTTCAATTCTTTCTTATGAGATTTCCCCGTTTAACACTAACATGCCACTTTTCAATTCATTCTTTTCATATGCTAGTCATGCCAATCTTTGCTTCAATGGTGTGCCACTTTAGTCATCCACTGTGCAGGTAATCAGTTTCCATCCAAAGTCAATAAATTACAATCTTCCTTTTTTTAAAACTTCCAGCATCCCTTAAGTGACTACTCCTACACCCCTCAGATGCAAAACCAAAAACTCCATGCGCATAATAGGTTTTTGGCCATACATCAACGAAATATGAGTAAACCTTGTTGTCCCTCTACAGTCTACACTTATTCTACAAGCCCATAGAAATTCTGGTCACAAATTTTCCCAACCTCAACTATCAATCTGTATTCTTCAGAAACGATGGCAAGCAATATTTCCTGTACAGCTTCTAACTGTCTATTTTCCTTAGGGTAATAAGTAACCAATCTATGATATTTTATCTTAAGTTCTTTGGACATTTTCTGTGGCCTGATTTATAAAATGTGTTTATTGATCACTCATGATATTCATCATCCATATCTAGTTATTACGATCTCATTTATTATGTTTGGCATACCAATTGCTTACTTATCTTGGAAATCCTCTCCTTCAACTCATTTAGTTAAATACTCTTTGGCAACTAGGGTATAGCAACACCTATTCTTAAGTAGGTGCTTAAACGCTATTATTAAGTCCAACCCCCATTCTTAGAATAAATCTTGTGCCCATAATGGGAATAGAGGCAAGAAACTTTGCTCACTTGGTCAATCAAATTGTTGGCATGTATCAAGACAGTCTGACCAGTAGTATGAAAACTCCAGGAGTACTTGGCTGATTTGTGAGTACTCACGAGTAATTCTGATAGGCGAGCAACTTTTCCATGGCTCAATGAGGCAAATTTCAGGCACATACTTAGCAAATCTGTACTCAGCACTTGACAATAGCTAAAAATTGTGGCTGTGGCCCTTCAACTCCCTTCCAATCTGAAATTCCCCCAAGTTTTCAGCTAATGAACACACTTAGAGCATTTTGACTCTGTTTCTAAGCTGCTGCAAAGTGATCATCATTGTATATCAATGGTTGGAATCCGATTTGAGAGGAATATCCCTTGCTTTTTCTTTGCTATTCTCCACTGCTTACTTTTTTTCATTATCTACACCTGCAATACAACTGTGCAAGGAGGTCATCCCCTAGGAGGGCAAGGCACCATCCATGGTGGCAAGGACCCCATTTGGAGCATGGCACACTAGGTAGTATTTCATGACTCCATGGTAGCATTCCATTTGCACGGCATAGACACGGCATGACAAAAATGTAAACAATTCAATTACCCAGGTTTAAAACAAGAAAACCTCAACAAAAATTCTGGAAACTAAAATGTGATATATATACTGATAAGAAAAAGAAAAACAATTGATCTTGTTATTTCAAATCAAATATAGTGTGCAGAGATTAGAAAAAAGCATAGTTCATTAACGAAATTTCAATTATTAAAATATGAGTAAGGATTTTTAAATAAACTAATTTGTTTTCACCTATGAGGGTTTAAGTAAAAAACAAAGGGTTGGTCTTAAAATAATAGGTGCTACCATCATGGAGCACATCCTTCTATTTTAGGGGCGGTACAATGTTTTTTTGTCTAAACCCTAATTGATGTCTATAAATGAAAAGAAAAACTCTCATTGGTATTTTAACTTTGAACTCTAAAATAAATCTATTCAAAGTAAAACTTAAAAAGAAAATTTAAAATTCCCTAGTCTTAACCATAAACAACAGATTTCTAGTCCTCCCATGCTTTTATTTTTCTTCCCTTAAATTTAAAAATAAGCCAAAAAAATGTAGGTATATGTCATGTCCCAATATTAAGGTACTATTTAAATTAAAGATTTAAACATCATGATAAGACGGAGAAGCCACTTGAATGATAACCATGTATAATATTATTTAATTATCAATATATAAAAATATTTAATAATATTATTATTATTATTATTATTATATATATATATATATATAATTAAAATATAATATATTTATTGTATTTATAAATAATAAATATAAATACAAATATAATATTATCAATTTTAATTATAATATAATATATATTATATAAATATAAATATATAATATATAATATAATATGCAAATATAATAATAAATATATTATAACATAATATAAAAATAAATACTAAATACTATTATTATATAATAATATAAATATTAAATATTATATACCATATTACATGGCTGGCAAGGCAGCGATTCCTAATGAAGGAAGTATCAAACAATATACATCATAAGGACTGCATAGCATATGAAAGACAGCGATTAATAAGACTAATGATTAGTCAGCATTCCACAAAGGGAAATAGCAAACAAACATTAAGATATGTTACATTGGTATAAAACAAACAAGGCTAATCTCAAGGCAGCGGTAATATTATAAGGCAGTCAACGAACATTAAGAGCAGCGGATATCATTTGGGAGACAAATAATACAACGATGCCTATAAAACAATTAGGAAATGAGTAGCAACAAACCAAATAACAGCAATTATTTAAACCCTTGTCATGTTTAAAGAGGTACGATCTAGAATGAATCGTAACCTTTGTGAAGAGGTAGCCTTAGGGAATATATATGATATAATAAGTAAAATCATCGAAAAGGGAGGAGGGAATTCTCATACACTCAATGACCATCAGAACAGAATACACATCATTCCTTCACCATTCGTGGCATCCTTCACCTCTGTTTGAAGCCAGATCTGATACAGCAGAGTATATACTTTGTACTTGGCTTCCCTTAAGCCATGAATGTGATGTAATGGAAGTTTTGTAAGGACAGAATTGCAACAGCAAAGTCTGAGTTGGAGAACACAGATGTTCAAAAGAAAAAAAGGATAATCATCTTTGAATCTAAAACAGATCGAATAAGAATATAATCAATCAGCATCAAGTCTGAACATCCAGTAGTCTAAAAACAATCGATCAGTTCTGCAGTTACTAACAGAACAGCAAGCATAAATCAATAAAAGATCTACACAAAAAGGATAATCATCTTTGAATCTAAAACAGATCGAATAAGAATATAATCAATCAGCATCAAGTCTGAACATCCAGCAGTCTTAAAACAATCGATCAGTTCTGCAGTTACTAACAGAACAGCAAGCATAAATCAATAAAAGATCTACACAAAAGGAACCAAGGTAAATTAAAGGTACAGCAGAAAGGTAAGTGTTATTAAATTTATTTAATCATTGATTGTTTAAATAAATATAGAGAGTTATAAGATTATATATATATATATAGTCTAGAATAAATCTATATACATGTCAATCACATCATTAGAATTACACAAGTATATGAACATATATATATTATGAAACTTGATAAGTGATGGCATAACCATCTCATCACTTCTATTTCCTATAACCATAAGATAGGTGGTCTTGTTAGGGAGAGGCGGGGTAATTCCATCATGATGGATTGGAGAGGATTTAACACGCCCTAAACAAGGATGCTAGGGAGAGGCAGAGTAATTCCATTCCCAATCGCATTGGAGAGGGTTCAACGCGCCCTAGACAAATAATTCCCCATCCATGGTTAAGGATTAGAAGGGAGATGATATGGAAAGATGAATTTAGATTGTTACTTCTATTTTCCTCTATTACTTCATCCTTAAAGGAATGTTAGGTATTGTAGGGAGAGGCGGAGTAATTCCATCCATATATAGGCCCCAAGGCTGGGACGTAGTTCCCCAAGGCTAGGTCAAGAGATGGTTTCAACGCGCCCTATACATGTAAAACCTAGTTCCATGAGGAAGAATAATAAGGAAAATATGAATGTTGAATTATGGGATGTATTACATAATAGTTATCAATAATAAGTAACAATTGTGAAATGAATAATTCCTTTAACAAGGAATGATATAATTATGTTATCATTGATCTTATTTGATCTTATCATTGAAATTTATTAATCTCTAATGTTTCTAATGTCTCTTTGAGAATCACTTTGAATGCAGATTTAGGTTTAAGTGTGTCCACTAGAAAGGGCGCATTACAGTATAAATAAAATAATCCCATAACCTCTCTTCAACAACTCAAGAAAAAACTGGGTAAACAACACCACAAACGTGATGGGTCATGATTACCCAAAATTAATTGCAAGGTTTTTGGAATTTAATGATATTATGTTGAGTACATCAAGAGCATAATGACCTGCAATTATTGTGGGTTTAGTATGAGAGGAAGAATTAATCACCTCAAATACCATCTTGCACAAATCCCTAGCTAAGATGTGAAATTGTACAATCAAGTGAAAGAGGAAAAGACAAGAGAGGTGAATTTGATGAATGCCTATCTTGTTAGATATGAGAAGAAAAAGCAATCTGTAAAGTTTGGTAGATTATGCTTACACAAACTCACAAGATGTTACCATGACAATGATCTAGTGAAAAAGCTACTAAATTCAATGTATGAGGCCTATTGTGGAGGACAGCAATTTGTAGCCATCATGAACTCCCCTCCTTGTCACCCACTCCCACCCACCACCACCCATCTTCGCCCCTCTTGATTTGGATAGAATCTTCTATTGGCCCACAAATATGCCATTCGTCCACTAAAGAGAGTTCAAGCCAATTTGATTCACCAATCTTCTAATTCCTCACAATGTTCTTGGTGCAGAACCTTTGCTCAAAAATATTGCTCGGAAGCAAGAGAAGCACCAAGAATCAAAGATGGTTGCTGCTTATTTTTGGTATTATGATAATGTGGTGAACAGACCATAATAGGAAGCAGTGCCAAATGCATTCACCATTGCCAATGTATGGTCTAAGGCACCAACTCCTCTAATTTTAGCATGCTCTTGTTGGAAGATGTCATCAATAATACAAGAGATGGTAGGAGAACAAAAACAAATGTGGGATAAAAAGTGCTGTAATATCTTGTCGGATGGATGAACAGATGGTATGACTTGATCTTTGATAAAGTTTTTAATGGCTTCTAGTAACAAACTGGAGTAAGTCCATAGAAGCCTCCCACAAAGTGAAGAATGTAGAGACTTTGTGTAATTTATTGGAGGTGGTGGTCCTAGAAGTGGATGTTAAGATTCTAAGAATACCTCCAAGTTGTGACAGACAATACAACAACATATGTAGAAACATAACGACTTCCTCGAGAAAAGCCATTTTTTTGGAGCCTTTGTGCTGCCCATTGCATCGATCTCATGCTTGAGGGAAGAGGAAAAAGGGATGGGTGAAAAGCATGGTTGAAGATGCAAGGAACATTATAAAATTTATCTAAAATCACAGTTGGGTACTCAGCTTAATGAAAGAACACCAAAAGGAAAAGGAGCTTTTGCAATCAGAAGTCACATTATCGCCACAAATGTCATCACATTGTAGAGCATTGCAACGTCCCTGCCATCCCTCACACAGATATTTGCAAGCACTCAATGCTCATGGTATCTTGTGAAGACGCTGTTTGATGATGTGTTTGTAAAGAGCAAAGAAATGATTCTTAAGGTGACTTACTAACTTACAAACTTAGAAAGTTTTACTTCATCAAATTTCTTTCTATTTTTCATTACTCTTCAATTTTCTATTATTATTTTTTTTTCCAAATTCAAACTATTTTAGTTGATGGAACCTTTGGTTAAGATTCTAAGTTTGGTTGATGGATTAAAATTTGACAATGTTATATCTCTATGAAGCCATCCAGCATTATAATGGTGGAAATACAAGAAAATATGAAGTCATTTGGCATATAATTGATCAAAGATGGAACAAGCAAATCCACCAATCAAACATACAATAGGGCACTACTTAAACACCAATTTTTTCTTGAGTGGTTCCTTTAAGGCTAATGAGAAGGTTATGATGGGTTTCAACATATACATAGACTTAGAGAGGATGACTATTATGTCCCATTTTCATAACTAAATGAATTAATTGAAGACACATAGCCTATTTGATTTCCCGTAAGCTAAGAGATGAAATTAGGGAAATAATAATATTATTTTAAGTTAGGCCCAATCACTTTATTTTTAAATGGGCTACTTAAATATTATTTAAAAAGCGTTTTTAACACTTAATTCAATATGCAATTCAAAAAGTCTTTTTAAACACTTGGAAGGAAAAATAAATTAAAAAGTATTTTTAAATACTTGGAGGGAAAGTAAATTCAAATGGAGGACCCAAAAGGTAACTATAAGAGAAAGTTGTCGCAAAATGCAAATCATCTAATTTTGTCATTTCCTTCCAATTTGAAGTTTGAAGCATTCAAGGACGAAAACCCTTGGTGTGGAAGATCCAAAGGACGAAAACCCTCTTGGTTTCCAAATTTGGATTTGAGGACGAAAACCCTCTCATCCATTAGAGGTGATTCCATCTGACAATCACAATTGCACTGATTTGTTGAAGATTGAGGATTTGAAGATATTTTCAGTTTGCTATAGTGTCGCTACAGTGACGCCATAGTACCAAGTGTGATTATTTGCTAATTTTGAGGACGTTTAATGCTGTTGCTGCTAATAAGGGTTTAGATCTGCTCAAATTTAATGTTTCCAGCCATCATTGCACACCTAGCACTGCCATACAGCTGAAGGGTTGATGAATTTTGAAGGAGTTTGATGTTGTTGTGGTTCACAAGGGTTTTGGATCACTGATTTCAGGCTTGAAGTTGCCTGTGTATTTCCACTTTGTATTTCAGTGTATGTTTCGAATGTGGTGCGAATTCAGTTTGTTGCAGTATTCTAGTTTGGTGTTGTGTGGAAGATTCCAGTGTGGATTTCAGATGTCCAGCTAGTGGCGCAGCCATCTATTGTAATGAATTTGACATTAATCAATATATTTCCTATGGCATTGCTGTTCCTTGTATGTTCATTGTGTTGCTTATTTACATTTATGTATTTAGTATTTATATTGTTGACTATTGCTGCATCATATATATCTATATTTGTTGTTCCTGCAAATAGTATTGGCCCTTATAGCTCCTATGCAGCATTCTATAACATTTCCAGCAACCGTACCAGGGTTTCCCTGAGTGTCCATACATGCTGCCGGCATACTGTTAGAAGAAGAGACTGCAGTCGGAAGCCTGTCGCTGCCTATAGCAGCACCGTTAACAGTCAGAACCTGTCTTGGGCGGTCGTACCAGCAGAGAGTAAGACATATAGTGCTGCCATCCATATTTGACTGTGAGTATTTTATAATACATCATTATTTCAGGTCGTACAATTGCATAAATAACATTACTTCAATACTGAGAATTGGCTGAGTCAAGTAATAAATGTTGTAGTAGCATATTGAAGGAGTGCAATTGGGCGTTAGGGTTTATCCTCCAATTTGTGCATTGGGTTATTATATTTCATAAATGTTTTCAGTACCTGATAAGAGGCAAATTTGAACATCTTGTTGTTTACCGTCATCATATTTGGTTGTTCACAGTGTGTCAGGCATATATAGTATATACATGTTGAGTATTTTGTAACAGAAGATTAATGTGTTGGGTAATTGTAATCAGTATTTACAGCAGAATATTATATTATTAGTCATCTTGGTGTTTGTATCAGACCGTGCAAGCTATTAACCATATTGTGGTTTATCATCATTAGTGTTAGAGTTTGACAGTAACATTCATTTCAGTAGGGTTTGGCATCTACTTTGGTATTTATTTATCATTTCAGTCTGCACACATTAGGAAAATTGTCTATTTCCTAAGGTTGTCCAATTGGGGACATTACAATGATGCCCAAAGAAAGCCTTAGAGACCATATTCTAGATGACTTGCAGGTTTACAAGGCTGTGACGGATTACAATGACAACCAAAGAAAGCCTTAGAGACCATATTCTAGATGACTTGCAGGTTTACAAGGCTGTGGCGGGGAGGCACTTCTCTTCACCTCTATACATTAGAGGGAAAATGATCCAGCAGCCAAATAAATAAAAATGAGTCCTTTAATCATATGATTCTTTAACAAATGCAATTTTCATTAACTTACAGTCTTACAAAGTTATAAATCACTTATTTGCAGATTTTTGGTGGGAATATTATACTGTTTCAACACTGAACTTTCAAAGGCCAGCAATCCATGTTTCATGCCAGCTCTATAGCACTTCTAGGTGTGAATGCAACTAAAGCTTGTTCAAGAGAATTCACATCAAGAAGAGAAACAAGTTGACCAAAGAGCACCTCAATGACCTAGTCTTTGGGTAATACAATCTTCGCCTTGGCATCGAAAATTCTCATTATATAACTAACTTGAATTATTTTTAGGATACTTCTGGATCAACTGTGTTGAAAATTAATTGTATCGACGTTTCAGATCATACTACATGATCCATCTTCAGGATTAGACGAACATTTTTTACAAGATCATGGTTTGAGAATTGGAGAGTTACTAGGTATAAATAAAGAGAAGAGGATAAAATTAAAGGAGAGGAAAGAGGATTAAGACAAAGGCCGATATAAGTAAAAGTAGCACAAATGCCAATAAAATAAAATAATTAAAACCAAAATAAGTTAACATAAGTTAAAAAGAAAAGAAATTGCATAATTAATTAAAGATGAGAGAAGATATAAACAAAAAAGATAAAAAGAAAGAAAATAGAGAAGAATGAAAAAGTAGAAAATTCAGAAGATATACGTAGGAAATTAAACAAAAATAAGAAAAAGGCTAAAAGACCAAAGAGAAGATGAAGAAAACTAAAAAGATCAAATGATAAAAGCAAAAGGATAATAAAAGAGAAGGGGGAAAATGAAAGAAAGAAGAAAAGTAAGAGGAGGAATTAATAAACCTCAGAAAAATAACAATGAATGAATAGAGAGGAAACAAGAGAAAAATAATAATAATAAATAAATAAATAAAGAATGAAAATGATGAAAAGAAAGCCTAAGGAGTTAAATTCAAAGAAAACCTGGGTCTACAAAGTTAAATTCAAAGAAAACCCCAAGTGTACAACACAAAGTGGAATAAACGAGACAAATAGAGAATAAGCAAAGAAAAGAGACGAAGACTACAAATTAGGATGGGGAGGTAAGACAAGAGGAGTGCCTAGACTAAACAGCTGACGAGGAAAACAACATACTAAAGAGGGGGGAAGAAAGGAAGGAACAAACCATTAGGATGGAGGGGGGCTTTACTTTTGAGACAGGCAAGCAAAGGCTTCCAAGAAAGGCTAATGTTCTAGCCTTCGTCACGATTAAGATTGGTGGGGTGGTTAACAATCTCAATGGCTTCTAAAAGATTCCTTTTCAAAAACCTTAGCTAAAATTTGAGAATTCTCTAAGCATATATGGTGCTTAGAGGAAAGAGAGTGCTCCGCAAGAGCTGGCTTAGCGACACGGTCGCGATTGATGTCGACACCGTGTTCTTTAAGTCTAGTTTTGAAGGAATGACCTATCTCACCAATGTAAGGAAGACCACAGGAACACTCAATTTTGTAGACTCCTAAACTAAGCATGGGGTCCACCGGGTCTTTAAGAGATAGGACACGGTTGCGAAGGGGGGCTACAGGTTTGAACGAACTTCTAATGCCTTTTTTGCCAAAATCTTGGAGATTATATGGGAAAGCCCTTCGATAAAAGGCAGAGAGACCATGGGTGGAGAGGGGGAACTAGAGTCCTTAGACTTGGGTCTGGAAAAGATTTTGGCTTGTTTGATAGCTCTCATAATAGTTTTGTTTTAAAAGTTAAAACCGTTGAGTTTAAAAACTTTGGTGAGTTGTGAGAGTTCCAGATCAAGGTTTTCATCATCACAAATGCGATGCACCCTGGTTATCAAAGTCTCGAGGACACCAATTTTCTGGAAGGATGGTGGTGGGAAGAAGAATGGAGATAAAGGTCGGTATGGGTAGCTTTTCTAAAGATGCGACGACCTAAATATGCATTAGGTTTTTTGATGAGCAGAACATCAAGGAAGGGGAGTTGGCCGTCGAATTCTAACTCTTTGGTGAACGCAATACAATTGGAAATGCTATTAAGATGGTCATGAAATTTTTCTAGGTTCTCTAAACCATGCGGCCAACAAATATTGGTATCATCCACATAACGCTTCCACCACCCAAGTTTGAGAGGGAAGGAATGTAGAGCAACCTCTTCGAAGTACTCCATGTAGAGGTTGGTGACAACAGGGGAGAGAGGAGAACCCAATCCCTACATGGAGTGTACTTTGAAGAGGTCGCTTTGCATTCCTTCCCTCTCAAACCTAGGTGGTGGAAGCACTATGTGGATGATACCAATATTTGTTGGCCGCATGGTTTAGAGAACTAAGAAAAATTTCTTGACCATCTTAATAGCATTTCCAACTGTATTGCGTTCACCAAAGAGTTAGAATCTGACAACCAACTCCCTTTCCTTGATGTTTTGCTCATCAAAAAACCTAATGGATCTTTAGGTCGTCGCATCTTTAGAAAAGCTACCCATACCGACCTTTACCTCCATTCTTCTTCCCACCACCATCCTTCCCAGAAAATTGGTGTCCTCAAGACTTTGATAACCAAGGCGCGTCGCATTTGTGATGATGAGAACCTTGATTTGGAACTCTCACACCTCACCAAAGTTTTTAAACTCAACGGTTTTAAAAACAAAACTATTGTGAGAGCTATCAAACAAGCCAAAATCTTTTCCAAACTCAAGTCTAAGGACTCTAGTTCCCCCTCTCCACCCATGGCCTCTCTAATTTTTATCGAAGGGCTTTCCCATAAAATCTCCAAGATCCTGGCAAAAGAATGCATTAGAAGTTCGTTCAAACCTATAGCCCCCCTCCGCAACCATGTCCCAACTCTTAAAGACCCAGTGGACCCCATGCTTAGTTCAAGAGTTTACGAAATTGAGTGTCCCTCTAGTCTTCCTTACATCGGTGAGATAGGTTGTTCCTTCAAAACTAGACTTAAAGAACACAATGCCAACATCAATCATGACTGTGTCGCTTAGTCAGCTCTTGTGGAGCACTCTCTTTCCTCTAAGCACCATATATGCTTAGAAAATTCTCAAATTTTAGCTAAGGTTTTTCAAAAGGAAGCTTTTAGAAGCCATTGAGATTGTTAACCACCCCACCAATCTTAATCGTGATGAAGGCTGGAACATCAGTCTTTCTTGGAAGCCTTTGTTTGCCTATCTCAAAAGTAAAGCCCCCCCTCCATCATAATAGTTTGTTCCTTCCTTTCTTCCCCCCTCTTTAGTCTATTCTTTTCCTCGTCAGTTGTTTAATCTAGGCACCCCTCTTGTCTTACCTCCCCATCCTTATTTGTAGTCTTTGCCTCTTTTCTTTGCTTATTCTATATTCGTCTCTTTATTCCACTTTGTGTTGTAGACCCGGGGTTTTCTTTGAATTTAACTCCTCAAGCTTTCTTTTCGTCATTTTCATTCTTTATTTACTTATTTATTTATTTATTATTATTATTTTTTCTCTTGTTTCCTCTCTATTCATTCATTGTTATTTTTTTCTTACCATCTCTGAGGTTTATTATTCCCTCCTCTTACTTTTCTCCTTTCTTTCGTTTTCCCCCCTTCTCTTTTCTTATCCTTTTGCTTTTATCATTTGTTTTTAATTTTCTTCATCTTCTCTTTGGTCTTTTAGCCTTTGGCTTATTTTTGTTTAATTTCCTACGTATATTTTCTGAATTTTCTACTTTTTCATTCTTCTCTATTTTCTTTCTTTTTTATCATTTTTGTTTATATATTCTCTCATCTTTAATTAATTATAAAATTTCTTTTCTTTTTAACTTATGTTAACTTATTTTGGTTTTAATTACTTTATTTAATTATGTCGGCCTTTGTCTTAATCCTCTCTCCTCTCCTTTAATTTTATCCTCTTCTCTTTATTTACACCTAGTCACTCTGCAATTCTCAAACCATGATCTTCTCAAAAATGTTTGTCTAATCCTGAAGATAGATCACGTAGTATGATCTAAAACATTGATACAATTAATTTTCAATACAGTTAATCCAGAAGTATCCTAAAAACCATTATGGACTGTGAAAAAAAAACATCTTATTTATGACCTGAATTATATCAACCCATATTTTGACTGGATCACTAAGGATGTGGAGGTCGTGTTTACCAACAAAAAATCTTGCATAATTTGATAGGGAAGCGTTGGGAGATGACATACTTGATGATGCATTCATCGCTAAAGAAGAGAATTTACTTTCCAGTCCAAGGCCAACAAATATAAGGGGAAGAAGTAAAATATTTGAAGGATTTGTGCTTTTCTATGACGATCAATCATCATATCTGTTGTATTATTTTTTTGTCTAACTCTAACAGAAACTAGACATGCATTCTCCAATTCATTCTTTATGCTTCTTGGTGTTATTAAAGTTTGTTTTATGAATTTAGTTATTTACTTTATTTCTGAGTTTTTGCCTAGCCTTTTATCAAGTCCAAGTCCAAGACAATTTTAGGTTGTCGATTTCTTGCCCAGTATGAGTTTTTGAACTACAGTCCGATCCCTTCAGAACTATCCCTGAATAACACAGGCCGTCATAGTTTTGAAGACAACACTTTCTCAGTCATGCCATTTATCCCACATGTTCACCATCCATTGGTGTGTTTCTTCTAATATTAAAAAGATTCATCTTCCTCACACATCTTCTTAGAACATAATCTTTGGACAAATAAAAGGGTGCTAGTTTCTTTCTTAGTTTTTGTACTTTATAAATCAATCGGAAATTTATAGATATACTAGATAATCTCCTAAATCTTCATGCCACTTAAGCAAAATGATGAGTGGGTCTAATGGTGGAGGCGTGTGTACTCCATAGAGGAAACACAAGTTTGAGTCTAGGGGCTAGGGTATGTACACCTTGTTGAACAATAAATAACATACATGGAAAAATAATCCTTTTAGAGCTTCCACTAAGAGGATCTTATAAACCAAATTGGTTTCTCATTTGGCAGTGACCTAAAATTTACCTTTACCTTTTAAATTTTACCACTTGCACCATAAAGACACATAAATCTTAAAATGTGTAATATATTCTTGTGCCAAGATCATCTTGATTGATTTGTTAAAGTTGATCTGCTATAACATGAGTCCTCCTAGTCCTTACCACAACTAGGAATGCTAACTCTTGAATTCATATGAGACATCTCGAAATCCTTCCTTGCATAACTAGCTTATTAATTAGGTATAACGAGGTTGGTGGTTGACATATCAAGGAAAGTGGTTGACCAATAATAATGCTAGACCTTATGTGCTCCGCATAGACCATCCCCAAAGCTTCAATTTTTGTAATAATTCTATTCATCCCCAGTGAGACATCAACTAGCTTAATATGATGTGTGGTGGATCATATGGAATCTTAGACTACAGTACACCCATTTCTATAGTTTGATGTGTTCACATGTGCATGGAATCTTAGACCTCATTAAGCCAAATATTGGTGGATTTACAAAACTTGATTTCAATGTATCAAAAGTCTTTTGTTGTTCTTTGTGCCATTCAAGCTAGGGCATTATTCCTTGCCAAGTTTTCCAAGGGATACAAATTTTCAGCATACTACCAAATAAATCATTGATAATACGCAATATGTCCCAATTTTACCTTAAGGAATGTCATAATGATTTTATCTAGGTTTGGAATAATTCAAAATTATAAACTACATATTCATGTAGCTTGCCATGGTATAAAAAAATCTGCAATTTCACTGAATTGAGGATGATACTATTGATTGCCCAATTCTCATAAAGTGTCCCAATGCCCTCGAGTGCTTGTTTTCGATGCCATGGACCAGTCAACCATTGGGCCTTCTTAAGTCGCTGGAAACAAATCCAGGTTGTCCTTTTCTAAGTTGCCGGTCTTGGTATGCGAACGAGTACGGGTTTGGGGTTATGTGCCACCCTCCGCCACCCCATATATATGTAGATATACATATATGTACACACATATATGTGTGTGTATATACATGTGTGTATATATACATACATATATATATATATATATGTGTGTGTGTGTGAATTTATATACATATATGTATATGTGTATATGCATACATATACATCTATGTATACACATACATATATATATACATATACATATATATGTATATATGTGTGTGTATACATATGTATATGTATATATATGCATACATATAATCTAATATATGCACATCTAATATAAACATACATGTACATTAGATGTATATGTGTGTGTATGTATGCATATGTATGTTTATAGTAGATGTGCATATATTAGATGTGTATGTAAAATCCCTAGGGTAAATTCAAATTGACCCCTCTGCTGTTAAACAATTTCTGAATATGCAATGTCATGAGTAGTGAATCCAGACCTAGGGTTTGTTGTTAGAAACCTAGAAACTCTGCAGTTGCTAAATCTTCATTGAGCAATGACAATTAATTAAATCACCAATGTCGTGTTAATGCTGATCTGAATAGTATCCTGTACTATTTCTGATCTTAATATAAATGCATTAAAACAATATTTCTCCACAGCAGTTTATGACACAATGAACAAGTAATAAGAGATCTGAGCAATAATTATATCAGTTTGAGTTCCCAAGAACAAGCAATTACAGTTGTCTTTCCAAATCCAAATCAAAATTACAATATGGAATGGCTCTTAATACAACATAGTATTCTGAATGTTGGATCTTACACCATAGTATTCTGCATAGACCATCCCCAAAGCTTCAATTTTTGTAATAATTCTATTCATCCCCAGTGAGACATCAACTTGCTTAATATGATGGGTGGTAGATCATATGGAATCTTAGACTACAGTACACCCATTTCTATAGTTTGATGCTAAGTCACAAGGTTCGAATTCGAATTAGAATTCGGCAAGGAAAATTTTGGGAAAAAAATTCGTGATTAAATTCGCCTTACATAAATTTGATTTTTTTAAAAATATACTATATAAGTAATAAATTCCTCTTTATATATTATAATTATATAAGTAATAAATATATTATATAAGTGAAAAAGGACCTCTATCTAGATTCTATACCCATTATTTATTATATAAGTAATAAATATTAAATATATTAAGGCAATAAATAGTGCCCTGTCATATATCTATACTTATATAATATATTTATTACTTATAAGTTATATAATATATTATAAAACTTTAGGGAGTGGACGTATATTATTTAAGTAATAAAAGCCTTTTTATATATTATATGAGTAATAAAGATATTATATATTTAGCCGATAGGCTTTTATATGTGAGCATTATAGTGCTTAGCCGATAGGCTTTCATATGTGAGAATTATAGTGCTCAGTAAATTGTCTCGCGCCGTAAAAAAAAATTCATGCCGGAAAATTTCCTAATCTCGTCGGTTCCTATGGGCATATTCCTTGAACCTCCTATGGGTGCAAGTGCTAGTATATAAATGCCCTTTCAGAATGACTAGTCGGAAACTTGATAAATGAAGTAGTGCTTCTGAAAGTCAAGACATAAATAGCAAGGTGAGCTCTGCATTGGTTGAGATTTTAGACGTATTCAAATTCGGGAGTCACGAACCACTACCAGCAAAACCATTGGGAGTCACGAACTAGCAGGGAGTTGAGAGTCGGGAGGACTACCGTTTTAAAGTAAAAAAAGGGGGGAAAAAAACCTAAAAAATCTTATAGAAATATGTTTTAAAGCCGTACGAATTCTGTCGTATTTCAACGAATTTTTTTGGACATTTATAAATCCGCCAATTTTCGAACCTCGTGGCAGAAAATCGGCGAATCCTGTGACATAGGTTTGATGTGTTTGCATGTGCATGGAATCTTAAACCTCATTAAGCCAAATATTGGTGGATTTACAAAACTTGATTTCAATGTATCAAAAGCCTTTTGTTGTTCTTTGTGCCATTCAAGCTAGCGCACCATTCCTTGACAAGTTTTCCAACGGATACAAATTTTCAGCATACTACCAAATAAATCACTGATAATACGCAATATGTCCCAATTTTAACTTAAGGAATGTCATAATGATTTTATCTGGGTTTGGAATAATTCAAAATTATAAACTACATATTCATGTAGCTTGCCATGGTATATAAAAATCTGCAAATTCACTGAATTAAGGATGATACTATTGATTGACCAATTCTCATAAAGTGTTCCAATGCCCTCAAGTGCTTCCTTTCGATGTCATGGACCAGTCAACCATTGGGCCTTCTTAAGTGGCTGGAAACAAATCCAGCTTTGTCCTTTTCTAAGTTGTCGGTCCTAGTATGCAAATAAGTACGGGTTGTGCCACCCCCCGCCACCTCTAATATATATATATTCCATACACACATACATATATATATTAGATGTATATGTATGCATATATGCATATACATATATGTATACACATACATATATATGTATATATACATCTAATATATATGTATATATATGCATACATATAATCTAATATATGCACATCTAATATAAACATACGTATACATCAGATGTATATGCGTGTATATGTATGTTTATAGTTGGTGTGCATATATTAGATGTATATGTGTATTTGTAAGATCCCTAGGGCAAATTCAAATTGACCCGTCTGTTAAACAATTTCTGAATATGCAATGTCATGAGTAGTTAATCCAGACCTAGGGTTTGTTAGAAACCTAGAAACTCTGCAGTTGCTAAATCTTCATTGAGCAATGACACAATTAATTAAAGCACAAATGTCTTGTATTAATGCTGATCTGAATAGTATCCTGTACTATTTCTGATCTGAATATAAATGCATTAAACAATATTTCTCCACAGCAGTTTATGACACAATGAACAAATAATAAGAGATCTGAACAATAATTATATTAGTTTGAGTTCCCAAGAACAAGCAATTACAGTTGTCTTTCCAAATCCAAATCATAATTACAATATGGAATGGCTCTTCATACAACATAGTATTCTGAATGTTGGATCTTACAAGTCTCAATATGCCGTCAGATGTAAGCGCAATTCCTGCAAATTTATCGCCTAACACACACACACACACACACACACACACACACACACACACACAGACTGTTATCGGCATATTGGTTGAGCAATGCACATACTGATTGGATGTATATTCTGTCATGCCCTCCTTACTTGGATGATAAAGCTCAAATGGTTCAGATATGTCAGCAGCGCCTCCAATGTAACGTTGTTCAAGCTAGGCAGATATGTATATTTCCGTTCTCCTAGGCGGAAGAGTTGAATGATTCCCAAATGCTTTTGTCTACGATATGGATGTCTCCGACACCTTGAGCAAACTCCTTCAATGTAGCCAATTTGAACTATGATGCAGGGGCATCGATCAATTAGTTCCCTGTCTAGTTTTTATTTGTTTTGTTTTGTTTATGGAGTTAGTTTTTCGGTTGTCGGTTCCATCAAATTTCTTCTTTTTGATTGGTTGAGACAATTTGATGCGAAGGGAAGTTATCCACAGGACTAGTCTGTTGTCGCCAGGGGAAGAGAACAGTTATATAACTGTATCCTGCCAGAAGGTGAAGGGATGGACGAGTGGACGGATTGGAAGAGGAAGTTGAATCTGCTTTGGCAGAGGGAGAATGTTTTAGGTGTGACAGAAAAGAACATAAGAGGGGAGGCACACAGGAGATGGGAGTCCACGGCAAGAAAAGGAGACATGAAAATCGAAGAAGACATAAGGAAGAATGAAATCGGTCTATTTGAGTGAGGACTCTCAGCAGAGAAGGAAATAACAAGTGGGGAAGAAATTATAATGTAGAGAAGAACCATAGCAGAGGATAAAAACGGGATTAAAGGCTCGGGCTATGTGATTTAGAGTCGGAATGCATTATGTATGCTGTATATGAATCGTAATTATCTCATATTTCTGTATTTTGGTGACTGGTCTAACATTGAATAGAGTTTTCTGATTCTTATGTGCTTAAAATTCCCGTCTTTGTTTGCCCTATTAACTTTATCAAACTATATTAAATATTATCGATTGTCTTTGTCACTGTATTTTGTAATTCCTGTCAAGATAGCCATCAGATGTGGCATCAAAGCGTGTGTTTGTGGATTGCTGTCATCAAAATGGTATCAGAGCCTAAAAGGTCTAGGAAGGGGAAGTCAATTATGCTCATGGGATTTTTGGACAAGTATGTGTGTTAAAGTTTTGACAGGTTAATCAGAGGAACCTAGATACCGAAAGACTGGGCATAGAAAAAGGAGAGAAGCCCTAGGTGAAGTATCGAGAAGCCAAGAAGAAAGATACAAAGATGCAACAGTATGCCATAAAAAGAAGCCTCAGGAAGAAAGATAAAATGAAGTTGAATGTGGAGAAGCAAAATGCAGAGTGGGATAAAGAAATAGCAGAGTTGAGAAGAGATTTAGAAAAGTGTAAGCAGTGGCTTGAGGAAAGAAGCCAAGAATATGATTGGTATTGGCCAATGAAAAAGAAGTTGAGGTGGCCTGTGAAGATGATTGTTAAGAAAAGAAGAGGGTAGAATATGACTGCTTTGTAAAAAGAAGATGAAAGAGGTTTGGATAGCAGAGCAGCTGAAAATGAAGAAGCAGATGTTAGTGCAGTAGTGGAAGGTAAAGAAATGCATGGTGAAGAAGGTGTAGTAAGTGCAGAAGATTTGTGGACACAATTTTCAGCGATAGAATAGGAGTGGATGGAGAAGCTTGCTAGTGAAGGTATGAAGGCAAATGGGACAGCAAAGGATACAAAGATGAAGTGGGCAGCTGATGATAAAGAAGCTATTGTAGCGAAAAAGGTAGAGGTAAATTTATTAAGGACATTGTTTCATTTTCATTTGCTATGTTGAATGTTGAGAAGCATGGGAATAAGTATGGAGGAGTATAAGCAGATTTTGGTGTAGATGTTGTGGGTTGTAAAGTGAATGGTAAAACTAAGGATGATTTGCTGTTGATGTTGGCTATCAAAGAAGAAAGGCTGAAAAAGATGACTGATGAAGGTGAGAAGTTGAATGTTATAGCACAGGATCACAAGGTAAATTTGTTGACAAATTGTGAAGATGATGCTTTATTTCCATTTGAGATGATAAAAGTATAATGTTATTTCCTAATGATGGATCACTGAGCGTGATCCGAAATGTTGAAGCAAAGAAACACACACAACTTAATCCAAAAGCATCTACTGTATACTACTATGGACTGTGGAAAACTCATGCCTACTATGATAAAAGTTCCAGAATGTGCAGAAGAGTCTAGGATAGTAAGTGCAGATTTATATAAGAATGTCAATGATTTTGATGAAGTGGAAAGACAGATGTCAATGGTGAAAGAGATAGCAGAAGCAAATGAGGAGATCACTAATCTCTGTATAATTGTTTATATTGATTTGCATGTGCATGTGTGGGCAAGGAAACTTTGGCGAAAGAAGACGAAAAGTAAAGAGAAGAATAGTACACAACAATGTTGGAGAAACATGGCAGTTGTTCTAGAACGATGTTGGAAGAAGAGAATAAAAATAAAATAAAATAAAATAAAATAAAAAAAAAGAAAGCCATCATTTGAGGTGGAACTCAAATTCTCCCACCAGGGGAGCCTGATGCAGGGGCATCGATCAATTAGTTTCCTATTTAGTTTTTGTTTGTTTTGTTTTGTTTATGGAGTTAGTTTTTTGATTGTCGATTCCATCAAATTTCTTCTTTTTGATCAGTTGAGACAATTTGATGGGAAGGGAAGTTATCCACGGGACTGGTTTGCTGTCGCCAGGGGAAGAGAACAGTTATATAACTGTATCTTGTCAAAAGGTGAAGAGATGGATGAGTGGACGGATTGGAAGAGGAAGTTGAATCTACTTTGGCAAAGGGAGAATGTTTTAGGTGTGACAGAGTAGAACAGAAGAGGGGAAGCACGCAAGAGATGGGAGTCCACGGCAAGAAAAGGAGACATGAAAATCGAAGAAAACATAAGGAAGAATGAGATCGATTTGTTTGAGTGAGGACGTTTCAGCAGAGAAGGAAATAACAAGTGGAGAAGAAATTATAATGTAGAGAAGAACCATAGCAGAGGATAAAAACAGGATTAAAGGCTTGGGTTGTGTGATTCAGAGTCGGAATGCATTATGTATGCTGTATATGAATCGTAATTATCTCATATTTCTGTATTTTGGTGACTGGTCTAACATTGAATAGAGTTTTCTGATTCCTATGTGTTTAAAATTCCCGTCTTTGTTTGCCCTATTAACTTTATCAAACTATATTGTATTATCGATTGTCTTTGTCACTGTATTTTGTAATTCCTGTCAAGATTGCCATCAGATGTGGCATCAGAGCGTGTGTTTGTGGATTGCTGTCATCAAACTATGATCTCAGATTTAGTCGCTCCAGTTCCGACTTTCTCCAATAAACGATTTTAATCTCTCCTGTGAACTTGGATATGCCTCACGCCACTTATATGTTGCCTTCGCAGTCTTTAATAGTTGATGAATTCACAATCTTGGCAAGTAATAAATGGCTAAAGCGCTTGCAAACCCTTGTTTCAAAATTTGCACAAAGCTGGAAAGGATTTCGTCCTACCAAAATGAGCCTCCTAGGGTTTTCATCCCCCTTGACAAAGATCTTCCACTGAAAATAGTGAAAATCAGAATGTTCAGATAACAAAATCCGACCCTCATAGTGAAGATCAAACCTTTATTTATACCCGTTTGGATTTGGACAATTAGGTTCCTGTGTCAGCGCCAAAAGGGAAATTCAAATTTTTAAACTTTTATTAGTATTATTAATTTATTAATAATCTTAATTTATTATTTTATTAGTAATATATAAATGTATATATTTATATTTATATTTATAGTGTTGAAAAACACTTTTTATTTATAATAAGATCAATCCCATCTCGGAAGCGTGGATGAGACATGACAGTCCTCCCCTCTCAAAATTTGCTTGTCCTCAAGCAATGACAATTTCGGAATCACTAACCACTTCCTGCCAAGGTAGCGTGTCGTGGGATAATGCTCATCAATCCTGAGCACTGCTCTTGTAGATTCAACCATCAAGAATAAGCGATCCTCTTTAACAGCAATACTCACTAATCTTGGCTTCCTCATTGCCCTTGCCTTATTAATGACATCATCATATGTGTAAGCTTCAGCACTATGTGCAAATACCCCTTCCGAATCTTTGTTATGAAGTTCACCTAGGAATTTACATTTGCTGATTGTGATACCCCACGCTGTCCCCTTCAGAAAGTGGTATAAAACAGACTGTATGAGTGCAGATAGGTGATTGCAGCAGTCATATTACCCCAAACTTGACCCTTGACACTGCTAACAATGCTGGGACATACATACTCAATGCTCTCTTCATGTAGCACCATCTACTCACCTTGTTAGAACAAGAAATCCTCTCTGTATTTACTGGTCTACAACTACCAGAAGATGATTCAACCAGTTGAAGTTCACTCTATCATGGCTGTTACTTTTCTTTTCTTTACTTAGAAATAAAGATATGATGACTGGAAGCTTTCTTGCATCATTCCAAAACACCACCGTAAAGACTAAAAGTGGAAAATGCACCTTCAACTTCTCCTTTATGGCCGTCCCAAAGGGGTGGGGAAGGCTGAGAATATAGGTAACAGCAGTACTGAGATGGAAGGCAGCACTCATTATGATCCTTGTATTACAGTTCTTGTCTCCAAAATTCAAAACAGCCATGTTGGGATGATGATTCTTCCCCAAAAGGTCCTGTTTATAGAATGGCCATCTTTGATGTGCCATTGTGAACATATTCAAAATGAACCAAGCATTATCATGACAAAGTATTTTATCTTGGAGTTCAGAGAATCTTACCATGATGCTCCAAGCCTTACCACTGGAAAGATAGTTTGAATCAGATTGTTGGTGGACTAGAAGGTGGCTGTAACAGTCACATTTTGCTTGGGATTTCCATTCAAACAGCAGTATATCTGCAGATTTGTAGCTGCTCATGAAAAATAACATCAATCCAAAACAAGAATTTTGCAAAATGATCAATTGGAACACAATATCCTGACTGCAAAACTGAGCTCCTCTAGTCGATTTTAAGGCTGGAAACTGTCTTGTACTAGCTAAGAACACTTCAGCAATGGTAATGGATTAAAGACCCCTCCACCATGTGATTGAAAACTCTTCTTTGGCTGCAAGGAAAGTGTGGGAAGTGCTGGAAATGTTGAGGGCAGCAGATCTAAAATTTGGAATCATCCTCAAAATGGCTCTTGGCTCATGTCTTTTGTAACCAATACTCATTCACGCTTTGAAAAAAATTGTGATTGTCACCCAATGATCTTTCATCCATAGAGTCATGGCAACTCTAAGATCTCCTTCTCGAAGTTCTATCCCTTCTTTCTTGGATTCCAACCCCATAGTGAACTTTCCCATAAAATGCTCCCAATGCAAACTCCAAGTTTTACTGATCCCTCCAAGACCCGCGATATAAAAATTTTTGCACATCTCTTGTTTACCCCAAAGAATGATCAATTGCCTTGCCTTCATGATGCTCGGAATGTGTAGCGTCTCATCTTTCATAAATCTTCCAACTTTCTTGTAGCTTGATACCCAAAACACCATACCAAACTTAGTCAAAAAATCTTGAATATCAAAATGACACCTATTTTGCTTACCTTCATCTAGCATCAAACTCCCTGAGGTGACTATCTCCATTTGGCCCTTACCCATGATCTTGTCTTCAACTGTGGTACTTGGCTCCCTTGAGTGATCTATAAATCATGAACATCGATCCTTCACAATGTGGTTAGATTGCACAACAAACCCTATGTGATTCCTCATAAACTTCCTTTCATACTTAATGCAAGGGATGGAAAACTCAACAGTAGCACCAATGCCTCTATCCACTTTGACCCTCAAGAGATTAGTCGGATCCCATATGCAAAAACAATTTGGAACTTGAAACAAAGAGTCCACGTGCCCTATACTACAAGTTGTATCTCTTACTCTATCACCCTTTTTTGCATGCTTTCCATGATGACAAGAATTCTGCAATGACATAGGAAGTAACAAATCTAAAACATTTTCATACCTCTAGCTGCGAATAAAATGCTCATCCTTATTTGTTGTAAGAGAATTTGTTGAGACATCCTCAACACCTCCATTTTTGTGACTCAAAACCCCCGAATCAGAGTTAGGTATATTCTTCTCAAATGCATATCCGCCCACAATGCTATTTGGAAAATTAATCAATGTCTCATCATTTGGAAGCTCGAAAGATCTTGCATGATTCGGCGCATCTTCCTTCATCTTGGACTCTCCGTGCTCAACAAGTGGAACCTCTTCCGCCTTCACTTCATCGGTCTTTTGTTGACACATAAAATCATTAGAAACCAACAAAGAATCTTCACCTTCGATTTGCTTGTTGGGTCCCTCTTGTTCTTGCTCCATGATGTCTTGTGACTCTAAATTTGATTGTTCTTCTTGCTTCCTGGTTACTACCCTAGCCATCTCCTTCAATTGTGATTTTTCTTCCTTCTTCAGAAACATTCTCTTCATCCCCAGATGCTTCATCCATGCAATTAAATCCTTCTGATATGCAACTAAATTCTTCTGATATTCACGCAATTCCTGTAACATTTCTAACATGGATTCTTGAAATGTCTTCATCTTTCTGGCATGCAAAATGATATGCAACTACAGAAACTGACATGCAAGGGATATAACCATCAATGAGATGTTAACTTCCAATGATTCACAAGCTGGCAAGATTCCAACTCTGATACCAGCGTAAGATCCCTAGGATAAATTCAAATTGACCCCTGTCTACTGTTAAACAATTTCTGAATATGCAACGTCATGAGTAATGAATCCAGACCTAGGGTTTGTTGTTAGAAACCTAGAAACTCTGCAATTGCTAAATTTTCATTGAGCAATGACATAATTAATTAAAGCACCAATAACTTGTATTAATGCTGATCTTAATAGTATCATGTACTGTTTCTGATCTGAATATATATGCATTAAACAATATTTCTCCACAGCAGTTTATGACACAATGAACGAGTAATAAGAGATTTGAGCAATAATTATCAGTTTGAGTTCCCAAGAACAAGCAATTACAGTTGTCTTTCCAAATCCAAATCAAAATTACAATATGGAATGGATCTTAATACAACATAGTATTCTGAATGTGGGAACTTACAAGTCTTAATATGCCATCAGATGTATGCGCAATTCCTGCAAGTTTATCGCCCAACACACACTGTTATCGGCATATTGGTTGAGCAATGCACATACTAATTGGATGTATATTTTGTCACACCCTCCTTACTTGTATGATAAAGCTCAAACGGTTCAGATATGTCAACAGCACCTCCAATGTAATGTTGTTCAAGCTGGGCAGATATATATTTCCGTTCTTCTAGGCGTAAGAGTTGAATGATTCCCAAATGCTTTTATCTATGATTTGGGTATCTCCGACACCTTAAGCAAACTCCTTCAATGCAGCCAATTTGAACTATGATCTCAGATTTAGTCCTTCCAGTTCTGATTTTCTTCAATAAATGATTTTAATCTCTCCTGCGAACCTAGATATGCGAACCTAGATATGCCTCACACCATTTCTATGTTGCCTTCACATTCTTCAATAGTTGACGAATTCACATTCCTGGCAAGAAATAAATGGCTAAAGGGCTTGCAAACCCTTGTTTCAGAATTTGCACAAAGATGGCAAGGATTTTGCCCTACCAAAATGAGCCCCCTGGGGTTTTCGTCCCACTTGGCAAAGATCTTCCACTGAAAATAGTGAAAATCAGAATGATCAGATAACAAAATCCGACCCTCATAGTGAAGATCAAACCTTTATTTATACCCATTTGGATTTGGACAATAGGGTCCTTGGGTCAGCACCAAAAGGGAAATTCAAATTTTTAAACTTTTATTAGTATTATTTATTTATTAATAATCTTAATTTATTATTTTATTAGTAATATACATATATTTATAAACATAGTGTTGAAAAACACTTTTTATTTATAATAAGATCAATCCCATCTGGGAAGTGTGGAAGGAACATGACAATGTATATGTATACATATACGTCTAATATATGTATATATATATACACATATGTAAGGCATATATATACATGTGTGTGTGCATATATTAGACAGATATGTATGTAATATCATAGTTTGCAGACTCGGACTCGGAGATTACTCAACAAGGCAAAAATTTCCGACTTGGAGAGTACTCGACAAAAACTTGGCAACTTAAAAACACTTAAACTTTTGAAAAAAAAACATAAATTTTATGCAAAATACAACTAGAAAATGTACCAAATGAGTTTGGTTGGGAGTCTGGGGGCAATGCCCCCAACAAGGTCTATTAAACTAAAGATAGTTAATTCCTAATGGTCAATGTTTATCCCTTCTGCTTTTTTCCTTATGGCTATTTTTAGCCTTTGTAAAGTCTTTATATACAGCACATTTGTATCATGTAAATTATTCTATTCTAATAAAATACCATATTCTGTAACATGGTATCAGAGCCGGAAAAATAACTTTCGATTTTTTTCCTTTCTTGGCGCCTTCTAATCCGTATGATCGTACGTGTTTTGACCTAGGGCTTTTTACAAGTTGCCCTCTGAATCTGGACGTCAATTTGTCTGAACAGTCTAGCTTATTCTTTCTGCTGCATCACGATTCTATTTTGGAATCTGGGTCCGAGCGCCCTCTTGATCGCGATTGGTTTCGCGGTTTCATTTTTTTCTCTAAAAATTGTTTTCTTAATGTCACTTTTTGAAAACGATTTTCAAGCTTTCACTCACGTGTGAACTCTGGTTCTAGTGGTCTTCCTTTTTCGAAGGAATTTTGAGGACTCTATGAAGTCATGATAGCTGCACCATTGTTCTTCTGTTGCGATTCTCAAAGTCAGTACCTTTTGAAGCTGCGTCCCCTAAGTTGTGGGTGATTTATCAGGACGAATTTTTTTTTTTTAGGCCGCGACTCTGTATGATTGTCGTGTTTTTTGGCCGCGACTCTAGGTGTTTTATTTGGCTACGCCTCTGTATGCTTGGCCTCATTTATCAAGAAGCATTTTTTGGCAAATTTTCTCTTCGGATCTTCTCTTTGGCTGCAGATTCTGGTCTTAGTCTTTGAAGACTGGTCTTTCTAAAGATGCTTAAAGCGGCATTCTTCCTGTGATCGCACTTGTTAGCAATTTCAATTTCTGTGGTGATCAAGACTTATCTGGTTGGTCATTTAGCGACCAGTTTTTGAATCTTCTACCCGTGGTACTTATCTCATCTCCGAATTTGTGCAGACCATGACAGACCTCTGCAGATATTTTGTTCTTTTTGTCTCAAAACCCGTGTTCGGGTTTGTGAGCCAGTTTTTTTGTCTTGACATTTATGTTGTCTGGTTTTTATCCATTCTTCAGCACCTCATTTTTTGTGCCTCAAAAAATGTAAAGAGGGTGTCTTCCGTCGCCTACATTGAGCAGAAGTAGACTGCGTTCTCCGCCTTTATGACCAAGAGATCTGCAGATCATGTAAAAACCTCTGCTTGGTACATTGACTCAGGAGCCTCTCATCATTTTACCCATCAACGAGACTGGTTCATGGAGTACACGCCATTCAAAGACTCTGTCATCTTTGGAGGCGGCGAAGGGTATTCCGTTGTCGGAAAAGGCACCATGCAGATTCAGTCTGGTAGGAGAAATTTAATATTTCTCGATGTGTACTTCGTACCTGGCATGGAGCTCAATCTCCTCTCAGTCAGTCAGATCATGCGACACTCACCTCATCTGGATGTTGTCTTCAGCATGCACTCATGTAGAATAGTAGATCGAGAGACAAGAATCACTGTTGCTCAGGCTCTTGAGGATCATGGGCTATATCGACTCATGGATTCAGGTGATTCTCTAGAGAAAGCTATGGCAGCTAGGAGCACTTCCATCAGCAAACTCTGGCATCAGCGGTATGGGCACCTCAACATGCACTATCTCTCTCAGTTAACTCGGGAGAATCTGGTTGGTGGTCTTCCAGAAATTCAGACTCTAATTCCTGGTATCTGTGATGCATGTCATGCTCGCAAGCAGCATCATGCCCCATTTTCAGATGGTGATAAATGGCGAGCATCCAAGGTTTTGCAGTTGGTTCATGTTGATGTCTGTGGACCAATTAACACTCCTTCAGTTATTGGCTGCAGATATTTTTCGCTATTTGTTGATGATTTCAGCAAAAAGATGTGGGTGTACTTCCTGAAAAAGAAATTGGATGTACTTAGTACATTTCAGCAGTTCAAAGCCTTAGTAGAAAAAGAGTCAGGCTATCCAATCGTCACTCTTCGATCTGATAATGGAGGGGAGTTTAGTTCTTCCTTCATCAATTTATGTGCGGCACATGGCATTAAGCGCCAACTGACTACACCATACACACCTCAACAGAATGGTGTTGTTGAGCATCAAAATCGCACTATTACAGAGATGGCATGTTCTATGTTGGAACATAGAAGTGTTCCTAAGAAGTTTTGGGCTGAAGCAGTCTACACTGCTGTCTATCTTTTGAACCGATCTCCCACCTATGTCGTTCGAAAGATGACTCCTAAGGAAGCCTGGTCTGGCCATAAGCCTCGCGTCAACCATCTGAAAAATTTTGGTTCCACTGCTCATGTTTGGATCCCAGATGCCAAGCCCACTAAGCTGGACTCCAAAAGCCAGAAACTCATGTTCATTGGGTATAGTGAAAATCATAAGGCTTATAGATTGATTGATGTAGATATTGATCGTCTCATATTCAGCCGTGATGTAGTTGTTGATGAGACTACTGGGCCTTTTCTTATATCTACTCCATCTATTCCTACTGAGCATCAGCCTTTAAAGGATTCAGATGTAAGTGTTCACCTTCCTCTAGCCTCATCTGATGGGAGGGCTCCTGCAGTTTTGCCAGCATCTCAACCTAGTGTTCCACCTCGCACCCCTTCTCAGGATATTCTGGATCCTCCTAATCTTGAGATGGATCCTCCTGCTCTTGTTCCGGCCCCTTCTTTAGATGGTGATACTGAAGCCCCTATTTTAGACGCTGGTTCATCTGCCCTTCGGCCGAAATGGTGGGCCAAAACCATTGGTGACCTTCATGATAATGAACTCCTCAAAGGTAGATCTACTCGTAAGAAGAGCAAGCAACAAAATTCTGTCAATTTTGCTCTCATGGCCAATCTTCACAGCATTTTAGAGCCTCAAACATATTCTGAGGCTAAAGGTGTACCTGAATGGGAATAGGCTATGGATGCTGAGCACCAGAGTCTTCTGAAGAACAATACTTGGGTTCTGTCTGATCTTCCTCCTGGGAAGAAGCCCGTTGGATGCAAATGGGTATACAAAGTCAAGTACAAGGCTGATGGGACTCTTGATAAATATAAAGCTAGGTTGGTTGCCAAAGGTTACTCTCAAAAAGGTGTTGACTATGAGGAGACTTTTGCTCCTACTGCAAAAATGAGCACCATTCGGCTTGTCCTTGCTATGGCAGCCCAGTTTGGTTGGAAAGTCCATCAAATGGACGTCAAGAGTGCCTTCCTCAATGGAGTTGCAAGAAGAAGTCTACATGATGCAACCTCCTGGCTTCAAGGTTGCTGGGAAAGAACATCAAGTGTGCAAACTGGTGAAAGCTATGTATGGTCTAAAACAGGCTCCACGGGCATGGTATCTCAAAATTGATCAGTATCTTGTCGATCGTGGCTTTCAGCGGAGTCCCTCTTATCCCAATCTGTATGTCAACCAGTATGCTGATGATAGACTTCTCATTGTTGTGTATGTTGATGATTTGATCATTACTGGGAGCTCCGAACAGTTGATTCACCAAATCAAATATGATCTCAATCACACATTTGACATGACAGACTTGGGCCTCCTACATTATTGCCTTGGTATTGAGGTGTGGCAGCAATCTGATAGCATCTTTCTCTCTCAATCGAAATATGCTCAGAGTCTGTTGGACAAATTCAGGATGACAGAATGCAAACCTGCGTCTACACCAATGGAGAGAGGCTTGAAACTCTGCTAATTTCGACTGTCCTATAGAAAATGAGTTTGCATTTAGGCAATTAGTAGGCAGTCTCCTCTATCTCACTGCTACTTGCCCTGATTTCAGTTTTGCAGACAGCTACATCTCTCACTTCATGACAGCTACTAAAACTGAACACTGGGTTGCAGCCAAGCGTGTGTTGTGATATGTGCATGGCACCTCCGACTTTGGCATTCTGTATGGCAGGAGCAAAGATCCTTAGCTGATCGGTTTTACAAATTCAGATTGGGCAGGTTCTGTTGATGACAAAAAGTCCACTTCTGGATATGTTTTCAATTTGGGCACAGGTGCAGTCACTTGGACCAACAAGAAACAGCAGGCAGTGGCTTTCTCCTCCACAGAAGTTGAATATAGGGGAGCTGTTAAAGCAGCCTGTGAGGCAGTTTAGCTTCGAAGGATGCTGTCCGACATGCACATGTCTCCAGCAGGCCCTTCACCCTTGTATTGTGAAAATCAAGGGGTGCTGAAACTTGCCAAAAATCCCGTCTTTCATGAATGAACAAAATATGTTGACCTTCATTGTCACTTCATTCGCCAGCTTGTTGAAGATGGATCTGTTGTGTTGTAGTATGTTCCTATAGAGGCCCAGATTGCCGATATTCTCACCAAATCTCTGACTCCGAATAAGTTTATCAAATTTAGGGGGCATCTTGGTGTTGTTGACCGATTGACCATTATGAGAGGGTATTAAACTAAAGATAGTTAATTCCTAATGGTCAATGTTTATCCCTTCTGCTTTTTTCCTTATGGCTATTTTTAGCCTTTGTAAAGTCTTTATATACAGCACATCTGTATCATGTAAATTATTCTATTCTAATAAAATACCATATTTTGTAACAAGGTCGAGGGGCAATGCTTCTCGCGAGGGTTTGGGGGCAGTGCCCCAACTGGTGCAGGAGCACCCCTACAAGACAGGATATAGGTTCATTGTCCGCATGACAGGACATTAGTCTATTTTTAGCATGTTTGACTTCATAATGTAATAGGGTCCATTGGACTAATGCATATGTATTAGATCAGCCTAGGAGAGTGTGCAGGCAGTTAGAGCTCGTGATCAGGTAGTATGAGCTGTCCTCTCCCAGCCGCTTGGAAGCTCCCAGCCGCTGGGAACCGAGTTGGTAGTACTCGTAGGATATTGCTATAAATAACTCAGGTCAGTTAGGGTTTGAGATCAGAGTAGTAGTTATGTTATGTTGTACTGGTGATTGAGTGAGATCCAGAGATCAGTCCAGACATTGTGAAACATTGTTGTTCGATAGTATTGTAGAAACAGGACATTTGTGTTTCATCTAAATAAGATCTCATCAATTGCATTATCTGGTTTATCAGCTGTTTATGTTTTGATTTCTGTTCTGATTACAGGTTAATGGATTCTTTCAACCCTTCCACTAGTTGATTCTGTGAATCGGTGGAATGGTCATGCATGTTAGTTTAGGTTGTATTTTAGTTTTCTGTTTATGCATTTCATTGTGTGGGAGATCGATTGGTAGCATGCTATGAATCAACCTAGCATCCTCATGTGCTAGGGTTTAGGAAGATAAACTGTTAAGTTTTGATCTGAAGGTGATCCGGCCCGATCATCATGTTTTCTTTGTGAAATTGTGCGGTTCGGTGAGTTTGCATGCAGCTGACGGATATGTAGGATCCGCATGTGATTTTCCAAACGGAGTGAATCGTATCGTCATCTACGAGTATATCGCTATCAGGATCAGGTTCTGAAGTTGGCAAAAATTGCATGTTTCAAATGCATCAGGATGATATAGGTTGGATATATACTCAGTGTGTATATCATCGTCAAGATCATCTTTCGTGTGTATCCATCGTCCGCATATCGCTATCGCATGCAGAAGTGAAAGTTCACTTTTTGGCTAAGGACCGGAAAGGTCATCATCAGGATATTGAAAAGATCACCGGATATTCATTATCATGTTACGGAGAATATAAGTGTCTTATATCCTGTTGACATCATCATCAGGTGCATTGACATCATCATCGGGTGCAAGTGACGTCATCGTCATCAGGATATTGCGAATATCACCCTATGCAAGTTTATCCTGCTGTCGCTAAGTGTTTTGGCATCGGCGTAAGTCATCGGCATTAAAGTTTGGTTAACATCATCAGGATGTTTCAATATGACCTGATAAGTCATATCCTGATGCTGTTTGTTTAAAGAAGGTCGATATCAGGGTGACGTAAGCATCGAAGAAAAGGTGCATAAGGAATATCGTCATCAAGATATATGAGAGGAACCGGATATTTCATATCCTACTGACGAAGGGTGAAGATGATGCTAAACATCATGATGCTGCCGATAGAGTTTGGCGCTAAATGAATAGTGATCATCAGGAGGATAATTGTGTTCGTCGAGTATCATGATGCTGCTGACAGGCGAAAGGCGAAAGGCGATAAGGAAGTGAATAGTAGTTAGCAGGAGGATATTTCATGCCTCTTCGAAATATGATGATGCTGTCTGTGTTAGCAAGAAATATGATGATGATGATAAGCTTAGAGGTATACATACTGCATGTTCAGATCTTAGCATGCTAGTGGATTAATGGCTTTTCCATCCTATTTGTAAGCTTCTGTTGCGTTTCCTCTGCATCACCAACAGGTTCAAGGGGCAATGCTCCTCGTGGGGGTCTAGGGGCAACATCCCCAGTGGGGTCGAGGGGCAGCGCCCCTTGCGAGGTCCGGGGACAACGCCTTCAAAACTGCACAGACCTTCATGGCGCACACCATTTTCATAATTTTTTAAAAGGCAAAAAACAATGCTTATAAAGCAAAAAAAAACAGAGTTTTTGGACTGTTTAACCCATGTTTTTTTCCAAGATTTTGATGTGTTGTTGGCGCAACGAGTCAAGTTGTTGGACTCGTTGAGTTTTTGGCAAGTCTTGGTGAGTACTCGCCAAAAACTCGGCGAGTTTTTCCAAATAGTTGACAAAAAAACTCGGCAAGTTTTTCCAAACACTCGAGAAAAAAACTCGACGAGTAAAGCTTGTGAGTACTCACAGAGCAAAAAAACTCGCAAGTACTCGACGGGTTTTCTAACTATGTGTAATATAACTATAAATGACTTGCAGACTTGAATTTTCACAATTTATTATGATTTAAATGTAATATGAACAAAATGTCAAAATTTCATATAAATTCCACATCCAACATCCTATTGATCTCTGATCAACAATTTCATCATAGAAAGGATTTATCCATTATGGTCTCTTGACTCTCTTCCTAACTGGTCATGCTCCCTCAATTGATTTTTGAGGAAAGGAAAAAATTAGAAGAATGTAAAAACATATTACACTTCTTTTTTAGTTCAAAATGAAGCATGTTGGCATTAATTCGTAGTAGGAATGCAAAGTAAAGATGAGATTAGAAAAGTGAAAACACCAGTGATCTTGTAATGCAGTGCTCTTCACATTTTCAAATAAATGTAGACTAGAATAAGGAAATCTCTTGCAAAGATTAAATGGGTTACTCTTTCAAGAAGTAAATCAGAAGAAAAACAAAAAGAATATTTCACCTTCAACTATGACCTAGAATCACAACTCATATGGAATAACAAAGAACAATTCAATAAATATTCACAAAACATGGATAAATAATGGCATCTTAAGATCAATGCACCAAAATGATTAATGATACATGAACCTTCATTTGGGTTTGCCCAAGATCTGCCCCATGCACCCCAAGTACCCTGTGGTTCCTTCAGACCCTAGGCAAACCCCAAGCCATACCAAACCCAAATTGGGACCAAAACTAGTACAAGGGACAATACTACACAACCCAATAACATAGGTCCTTTTCATTAGTTTCTTGGTTTGCTTGCCAAGTAGTTTGAACATATAACAATGCCCAATTAAATCGTCCCTTTTTTCAGTATCAATATTTGTCAAATTATTTTTATATTTGGATGCTAAATTTGATTAAACATATTTTTACTATGGTTTACATTTCCGTCTTGCTACTAATTATATTCTCATTGTATGTGTCATGATTTCCCTCAAATCCACAATGTATTTCATAGGGGTCTTCCATTCTTCTTCTTCATTGCCATTAATTATATAATCAGCACTTTTTATGTTTAAACCCTTGTCCTCAACTTGTTTCTCTTCTATGGGGCTTGGTTCTCCCCCATTGCTTAATGCACACATTGTCTTCAATCTCCACCAACTTTTCAGCTTGCATGAGAATAAATACTTATTCTGAATGGTATCTCTTATTAGCCTACTTGATCTACAAGCTAGTTTGGTTGCTCCTTTTTCTCTTAAGAGTGTTTTTTTCTTTGAAATATTTTGGTTTAAAAAGGGATTTGAAACAACATAGGACATACACTATTAGCTATCATACTAGTTACTGCCACAATAAAGCCTGTTCATGGTAAAAGCTTGTAACACCCAATCCAAAACTTGATTGCATTATCAAGTTACCCATTTTTTGTCATAAGTTTGCCGATCAATTGTGTGTCAAATATAAATTCATGGTAATATTTTTCAGTAAAACCGCATCTTGTCATATCAAAGTCTAGTGTTTGAATTATCAAATCATTGTAGATTGTCCATCAATTTTTAATTTATTTTTAAAATTGATTATGAATTAATTTTTTTACCGATCAATTGTGTATCAAATCTAAATTCATGGTAATGGTTTTCAATCAAATCACATCTTGTCATATCAAAGTCCAATGTTTTGAATTATCAAATCCTTGCAAATTGACCATCATTTTTTAATTTATTTTTAAAATTAATTATTAATTAATAATTTTTTAAAAAATTAATTATTAATTAATATTTTTTAAAAAAATTAATTAATAATTGATAATTAAAATAAAACAAAATATAAAATCACCCCTATAAAAGGAGCCACCTCTTTTTATAAAGGTTTATCTCCTACTCTAAAAAGTTGCAGCCAGTTTAGGTGAAGACAAATACAAACAAACAAAAAAAGGTGACGCCCAGTCAACATCTCCATATCAGCAAAAAAGGGAAGTGGCGCGCCTTTTGTGTGTGATATACTCCCTAAAAAATGCAAAGAGCAAATGAAAATCGCACCTAATGCTACAACACACTTTATGAAAATTTGTTACCTTTTAGTTAGCAGAATTATTAATCAAGAAGAAATTTCTAGGAGAGCTGGATGATATAATCAATGAAGCAATCATTAGAGCAGACCTTCTTCAACCAATGGCATTCTGCTTGTAAATAATGGAATTGTCATTTCTACAAAAAAACCAATGAAAGAAGCTAGACGTAGGGCAAAAGCAAAAAAAGGGGTTAAATTTCTGAAACAACTAATGGGTTTGCTACCAAATGAGGCAGAAGCAGGTTACCAGCTGCGATGAGTAAGGTTACTGTTATGATGAAATATATCTATATAGCATAGGTAGAATAGTTATATTAGCTTCTTTTTGAATGAAAGAAAAGAAGATAGAAAATAGGAATGAAAATAGAAGGATAGCTCAAGAGATTTTGTTTCTCTCCTCTTCAAAAATGATATACACTGAAATTGTACACATGTTTATATTAATATTAATATAAAGGGAGCAGTCCCCAAGACCGCACAGTATCTAGAGGGAATCATGGCAGTCTAGGGTTTGAAGGCAGCACTGAATCAGGACGATTTGAAGGGAAAAAGCAGCGCTAGGGTTTGAAGGCAGCACCTTACCTAGAAAATTGTAGATATTTGTCAAGAGGAATGGCAGCCTTGGGTAAAAATAAGAAATAGATTGCTGCAGATTTTGGGACAAAATAGTAGCCACTGCAGAGGATAAATTTGGCATTTTTTGAGCAAAATTCTGAACATTATATCTGATTAGAGAATAAACATATTGGCTGTAATTTCTGGTATGATTTCATCAAGAAGCAATAAGGGTTTCATACTGATGTTTAATTGTGCAAATCCCTACAAATTGTACCAGGGTTTGATATTGGCAGTATTCCCTTTGTGCAGACTATTATGATTTTGAGCTAGGGTTTGGTATATTTTATTTATTTATTTAAAAAAAATTTAAACAGGATAGTACAATGGCATTAGAGTTGGATCTTGCCAGCCTGTGAGATTTTTTTCTTATGCAGCAAATGATAGAGCCAGCAAGTATCATCAAAGGGAACTTAGAAAAGCTCAACATCAATTTCCTAAGAACAAAGAAACAGAAACTCCTCTGGAGTTTGAGGCAAAAGAAGCAAATATGAATAGAGAGAAGAAAACTGCAAAAGATCATGCAAATAAGATTGATAGGAAGTTTGACATTATGTTAGATATGATGGGGCAGATGTTACATATGATGCACAACCAGCAGAAAACGCAGGACTAATGCAGAAAATTCCGACAACCAAAATAATGAGGCAAGTTCTTTTGGAGCCAATAACACTAACAATAATAAGCAGAAAAGTCACACACAAAGAACCATGGTTGGGTCTGTTGATAGACCTCTTCGTCCTACTTTCATTCAAAGGGAAGAAGAAGTTCCTGTGAGGGAAGCACAAAGCTCAATGCAAGATGATACTAACGCCATGTATGCAGAATATAGAGATCCCCCTCCAGAGATTCAAGAAGCAATGACTCTCACTAATTGCATGACTATGAAAAGAAGCAGAAATGGAC
Organism: Cunninghamia lanceolata; assembly: GCA_027924645.1. Lineage (NCBI taxonomy): Eukaryota > Viridiplantae > Streptophyta > Pinopsida > Cupressales > Cupressaceae > Cunninghamia > Cunninghamia lanceolata. Next base: position 6,910,574 of record BSBN01000108.1, read on the forward strand.
CAAGAGTTGAACCTAAATCTCAACCAAGACAACATGACCATCAACAAGTTTTGGGGAAGCTAACACTATCTATATTTGATGGTTCTAATAAGTGTACTGCTCATGCATGGATGCAGAAGTTACACATATCTATCTCTAAAACCTATGACCAAGGATGGTGCCATCGAATTCGCCACCTTACAGCTGGAAGGCACAGCACACGAATGGTGGTACCAAGGGTTGGTTACCCAAGGTCAGTCTAAATGACACATATGATAAGTTTTACAAAAAGTTGATTGAAATGGTTTATAGAAAAGATCCTGAGATTCATTTTAGAGAGTTGGCCCAATTGAAGCAAGAGGGAACAATGGAGAAATATGTGGAGGAATTCCATAAATTATCTATGATGGTACCTAATGTTACAGAAAGAAGATTAATTGTCCTTTTTATTGAAGGGTTAACTAAACCTCTTAGGGGTTTGATTAAAACATTTGACCCATTGACCCTTCAGGAGGCTATTAAAAGAGCTTTGAATTTAGAAACTTCAATGACCAAGAACAAGTTTTATCAGAAAGCCTCTCCTATAGGGCAGAATAAGAAACCTTTTCAAAAAGGGTCTTCTCAACAAAAGGCATTACCACCAAAAGAGTAGTTTGAATTTAGAAACCTCGATGACCAAGAGCAAGTTTTATCAGAAAACCTCTCCTATAGGGCAGAACAAGAAACCTTTTAAAAAAGGATCTTCTCAACAAATGGCATTACCACCAAATGAGCTCCGTCGAAACAAATTGTGTTTTTCTTGTAGAAGACCATGGGAACCAAGACACAGATGTTTGGGAAAAGGTCAAGTGCATTACATAGAAGTAATTTCTGATGAGGATTCAGAGAAGGAAGTTGAGGAATGTGAACCTGAATCAGAGATAGAAGGTGAACATCCAAAGGGGACACTTGCAACGTTGTCTAGTGCTCCTAAATATCATCCTTTCAGAGTACGGGGAGTTTTGCAATAGCACAAAGTTACAACTCTAATTGATAGTGGCGCTGAAGAACACACAATTATACTGAGAGGGGGGTGAATCAGTATAATACAAACTTTTACTTTTTCACAACTTAACCATAACAATATTAATCACACAAGATATATTCAATAATGCACCACAAGAACACAAGATTTATGTGGAAACTCTTACGGGAGAAAACCATGACAAAATATTACTTATTATAAAATTCTTTTTACAAGATTTTGTAGGCTCCAACCTATAGGAGACTCCAATCTCCTCTTTTATGATTTGTGAGCACCAACCCACTAGAGACACCAATCCCCACTTGTAGACTTCATGAGCACCAATCTGCAACTAAGCACCAACCCAATAAGAGACACCAATCTCTCGTTAAGGCACCAACCTTCTACGGATCTAGATCACTATCTTCTACAAATCTGATCACAACTCACACAATATCCTTTCTTTACAAATCTGATCCAAGTTACACAATGTTCTTCCTTTCAAATCCGATCCAAAACACACAATATTCTTCCTTTCAAATCTGATCCAAAAGATGCACAAATTCTTTCCTCAAATCTGATCACAATATTAGCACTATATTCTCATAAATCTCTGCCTTGAGATCTGCCCAAACTCGTCTTTATATTTCTGCATAAACTTCTTCTTTATATCTGCATGAACTCTTCAAAAGATATCTGAATTACATTTCATTTCTGCCTCTAGTTCTTTTATATCTACATTCTATTCTCTCATACAAATCTGCCTTCAATACTTATTGCAAATCTGCCATCAACTTTCTCACGAATCTACTTTATAAATCTGGTCACATCTGCCTCATAATCTCTTCATAACTCTGCTCATAATCTCTTCATAAATCTGCTGTTCTAATTAACAGTCTGCCTTCTAGATCTTCTATTATATCTTCATATTCAGATCTGCTGGTGAGTATTTGATATATCCTTTTATCTTCACTCACACTCTTTCTTCTCTACTCTCACACCTCTATTTTCTTTAATCTCATATCACAAATGGCATATTATATGCACTTGAATAGCCACGGTCTTCATGAAGGAATGCATCTCTTCACATAAACTAAATTGCACCTCTCCCTCTTTAAACAAATCGTACCACTTCATCTTTAAACATATCATACCATTTCATATTTGAATAAGACAATTTACAGGGAGCGCTTCATGTGTATGGTCGGCCATATTGTAAATGTGAAGACTTTGATTTTTTAAGACATTTTTGTCTTATGTGGAGTGCACCTCTTTGTTAATCACTACACTCTTATCTTTTATCGGACCTTTCCTATATATAAATCACATGAGGTATATATTCGCTGCATTATGTTACTTTGACCGCTTGTCTTATATGGTGTAAGACTTTGTCTTATTATATTTGTAAGGGGGTCGGCCTCCTTTGATCTCTTAATGAATTTGTTTTAAACCAAAACATGAGGGTCGGCCACTTTGTGATTTCTCATCCTCATATTCCATATGCATCTCATCATATATCCATATATCCATCTCTTCATATATCCATCACACCAAGTCAGCCTCAACCATATATTTAAATCTTTAATTTAAATATATTATATCTTCATATCGTTCAAGAGAAATTGGCCACACACCTTCATTATCAAACTCGATACATACATTACGTTACCTTCTTGACATCAATGACAACATGTGCAACAGTTGCAACACAACTTCCTTGTTGAAGGGTTGGTTGCTAGAAGAGGATTGAAAACAAAAAAATTCAATGGATTCGATGTCATAATGGTTAACGGTTTTACCAGTCCATGCACCAAGAGAATTCAGCAGTTGGGGATTACTCTTGGTAGACACATGATGCAAGATGACTTCTATGTGGTGAGCATAGGAGAAACAGATATGGTTTTAGGAGTGCAATGGCTACACTCATTGGGAGAGTTTACTCAAAATTATTAGACTATGGAGCTAAAGTTCAAATCAAAAGGCAAAGAAGTAGTGCTACAAGGCATTACTAATGGAGCTCCTAGAGTCGTAACAGGAAAAAGAATGGAGAGGTGTTTTAGGAGTGGACAAGTAGTGTGGGCAGCACAATATGACCTCTACAACTACTGCAAGTAAGAGAACTTATCATGTGGACATACAAAAACTCTTGGACAAGCATAACATGGTCTTCAATGACATTCCTCCAGAATTGCCACCTAATAGAGGATTTCAACATATAATAGAACTAGAAATCGGAGCAAAACTGGTAATTAGTGCTCCTTATAGACATCCAAGAAGATTTAAGGAGGAAATTGAAAAAACAATTAAAGAATTTCTGGAGATGGGTCATATTAGGCCAAGTTCTAGTCCTTTTGCATCTTCAATCATCCTAGTGAAAAAGAAAGATGGAACTATGCAAATGTACATAGATTTAAAAGCTTTGAACAAGAAAACTTTAAAAAACAAGTATCCAATTCCTAGAATTGATCAGTTAATTGATGAATTGCATGGAGCAATGTAATTTCAAAAATTGACTTGAGATCTGGGAATCATCAAATACCGATGAGAGAAGAGGATGTGCATAAAACTGCTTTCCGATGTCATTTTGGACATTTTGAGTTTTTAGTTATGCCATTTGGTTTAACTAATGCTCCTGCTACCTTCCAATCATGTATGAATCATGTGTATAGAAATCAATTGAGGAAGTTTGTATTAGTATTCTTTGATGATATTCTGATCTACAGCAAAACATGGGAGGAACATCTACAACATTTGAATGAAGTTTAGGGAATTTTTTTAGCAACGATCCTATTTTGCTAAGGAGTCCAAATGTGAGTTTGGATTGACAAAGATTCTATATTTAGGACATGTTATTAGTGCTCAAGGAGTGCAAGTAGATCAACAAAAGATACAAGATATTTTAGATTGGCATCCACTGACCAATTTAACTCAGTTGAGAGGGTTCTTTGGGATTTGTAGCTACTATAGAAGATTTGTCGAAGGATTATCTCAGTTGGTCGTTCCATTGACAAACTTGACCAAGAAGGGAGCATTTTCCTGGACAGAGACAACTCAACAAGCCTTTGACAAACTCAAGAAAGTAGTGAGTTCATGTCCTATGCTAGCTATTCTAGACTTCTCACTTCCTTTTGTTCTAGAATGTGATGCATTAGGTGAAGGAATTGAAGCATTGTTAATGCAAAAAAGACACCCAATAGCTTTTGAAACCAAAAAGCTAAAAGACATTGAAAAGAGCTATTCAATCTATGATAAAGAGATGCTAGCCATAATGCATGCTCTCGACAAATTTAGGCAATATCTGGTTTGTGGAAGATTTGTGGTCAAAAGAGATCACAATAATTTGAAGTTTTTTTCCCAGCCAAAGAGATCTAAATGACAGACAACAAAAATGAGTGAGTAAGCTTCAAGCCTATGACTTTGTTATCGAATATATCAAAGGTAAGAATAATGTGGTAGCTGATGCTCTATCTAAGAAGCCTTACTTATGTTCAATACCTAGTTCCATGGGGACGCGTCCCCCCTGGAAAACAGCCGTCCCTGAGACGAGGACGTTTCCGGGACGGGGAGATGTCAGAGAAACGTCCCCCGCCGTCCCCCCATTTCGCCGCCGTATTTCTTTGAGGCATTTTGTCAAACCGTTCACGTGCCTTGTCTATGCTTCCACATTTTGCATACATGTCTAACAAGGCAATTGCAACTACAACATCTGACAAAATTCCTCTATCCTTTATGTTTTGATGGAAGTCCATACCCTATTCCAAAGCTCCCATTTTGACATAGGCAGGGAGGACGCTAGCAAAGGTTGTGGAATTTGGCTTTACACCAGCCAATTGCATTTGCTTTAAAATTTCTAAAGCCTTTTCAACAAATCCATTTTGTGCATATCCTGCAATCATTGCAGTCCATGAGACCACATTTCTTTGAGGCATTCTGTCAAACAGTTCACGTGCCTTGTCTATGCTTCCACATTTTGCATACATGTCTAACAGGGCAGTTGCAACTACAACATCTGACAAAATTCCTCTATCCTTTATGTTTTGATGGATGTCCATACCCTATTCCAAAGCTCCTATTTTGACATAGGCAGGGAGGATGCTGGCAAAGGTTGTATTTCAGCCCAATATGTTTAAACTCTAAAGTCTAAACTTTACTTATTAAGTTATTCCTTAGGCTTCTACAGTTATACATCTTTTTATAACTAATTTTTCAAGTACTATATGTATTTCAGCGCACCGCTCTCCCGCTGCCGCCCCCAAACTTAGACCCCCCACCCCCCCATCCCCGAAACACGTCCCTTGCCGTCCCCCCGTCCCCGTCCCCGTCCCCGAAACCCCATGGAACTATGGTTCAATATCAAAGATTTCTCTTGATTGGAAGGCTCACATAATAGCAAAATATGGGAAGGATGCATTTGCTACTGATATTCTTGAAGGGAAGATCCAAGATGATAGGTATAAGGTAGTAGATGACCTTATTCTATACAAAGATAGAATTTATCTTACCTCAAGATCGAAGGTAAAGGATAAAGTTTTGAAGGCCACACGTGACATACCACTGGCAAGACATCAAGGTTACTTCAAGACTTATTGGCAAATTAGAGAGAGATTTTCATGGAAGTGTCTTAAAGAAGTTCTTAGGTACATCAGAGAATGCCTTACCTACCAATAGAACAAAACAAAACATGTTTTTCCTACAGGGTTATTGCAACTTTTACCAATTCCGAACCAGAAATGGGAAAGTATCTCAATGAATTTTATTACAAAACTCCCTAAGGTACAATGTAAAGACTATATATATGTTGCAATTGATAGACTTACTAAATATGGTCATTTCTTTGCTATATCTATAGAGTTCAATGCACCTCAAGTGGCTGATTTAATTTTCAAAGAGGTTTTCAAATTGCATAGGTTGCCTAAAAACATAGTAAGTGATAGAGATAGTAAGTTCCTCAGCTTGTTTTGGCCAGAACTCTTTCATTTAACTGGAATTGAATTGTCTCCAAGTACTAGTTATCATCCACAAACTGATGGACAAACAAAAATAGCCAACAAGTGGATTGAGGGCTATTTGAGAAATTATGTAGCAGGGCAACAGACGGCCTGGATAAAATGGTTTTATTTGGGGAATACTACTACAACACTACATATCATATGTCCATTGGGATGACACCTTTCAAGGCCTTGTATGGTTATGATGCTCTATCCTTCATGGATTTGGTCCTCACAGATAGTAGAGTGCTAGGGCTGAGAGATTTAGTCAAGCAAAGTTAGGAAATTTTGGAATCACTCAAGGAGAACCTATAGAGAGCACAGAATCAGCAAAAGTTATATGCAGATCAGCAATGAACTGAAAGAACATTTGAAGTAGGAGATATGTTCTTGAGGCTACAACCTTACAAACAGTCTTCCTTGAAGAAGAGTGGAGAAAAGAAATTGAAACCAAGGTTCTATGGCCCTTACAGAATCAAGCGAAGAATTGGGGAGGTTGCATATGAACTGGAATTGCCAAAGAACAATAAGATTCACAATGTATTTCATGTCTCTTGTTTAAAAAGGGCATTAGCAAGTCAAATTATTCCTTCAGTAAAGCTAACCCCACTAGATGATGAAGAGAAACTGATTCTGATTCCCAAGACTATTATAAATTTCAGTGGAAGAAAGCCAAGAAACAAAAACAGTGACAGAATATCTAGTCCAGTGGAAAGATCTTCCTGAAGAGGATGCTACATGGGAGGGTGCGGAAATTCTTCAACATCCTAATTTGTGATTGCTTGAGGACAAGCAATCTTGGGAAGGGCAAACTGTAATGTCCCCTCTTCAAAATTAAGCAAAGTTAAAACCCAAATGCCCATCATGCATTTCCCATGGGCCTTGGGAATTTTGAACTAGGGAAATGGGATTATAATAATAAATTAAGAGGGTTAATGTCACAAAAGGGGCCGTTTAAATGATATTATAAAATGGAATTATAATAAAGAGGGTCTCAAATAAAGTTAAAATATAAAATAAGGTCTCTTATAATTAGAATTTATTTTAAATAATTTCTCTCAAATATCAATCAAGGGTCATTACAGAAATTTGAAGTCATGTCTTTTGGAAGGAAAGTCTATTTAAGAGAGGCCAAGCAAGGAGAAAGAGGCATTGATCAACCATTCTATTTTTTAATTTCTACTCCTTGTTGGAGCATTGGACTTTAGTTTTGTTAAACTGAGGACAAAAACCATCTGGGTCTAGAATTGGAGGACAAAAACCCAAAATTCCTTGGAGTGATTTCACACAGAGATTACCATTGTGCAGATTTGATTAATTTTCAGTTTGTAATTAAAGAAATATCCTTTCAAATCTCAACGCCACCATCTAGAGTTTCTAGGACAAACTAGCAACTAGTTGTGGCATTCTAAGGACCGGTACCAAACGGATTTAAAGGCATTCCAAAGGCAAAAAGGGTGCTTCACTAAGGAAGAGAGCCTTGCACAATATCTGAAGGGAATCATGGCAGACTAGGGTTTGAAGGCAGCACTGGATCAAGACAATTTGAAGGGAAAAAAGCAGCGCTAGGGTTTAAAGGCAGCAACTTACCTAGAAAATTGTAGATATTTGTCAAGAGGAAATGCAGCCTTGGATAAAAATAAGAAATAGATCCCTGCAGATTTTGGGACAAAATAGCACCCACTAAAGAGGATAAATTTGAAATTTTCTGAGCAAAATTCTGAACATTATATCTGATTAGAGAATAAACACATTGGCTGTACTTTCTGGTTTGACTTCATCAAGAAGCAATAAGCATTTCATATTGATGTTTAATTGTGCAAACTATTATGATTTTGAGCTAGGGTTTGGTATAGTTTTTTTTTTTTAATTAAATGGGATATTACAAACTCCTTTTATTAATTGTTTGATTTTGCTCCTTTTTCCTCTCTGCATCTGAATTGGATTCTTGTATTTTTTTCTTAAATCCATTTGCTGTCTTCTTTTTGGTTATGCTTTTTTTCACCCATCTAGACCAACATTTTAGGAATCTACTTTTGATCACCACTAACAATGTTTATCAAAGCTTTTGTATTCCTAGAGTTTGACAGTAGAGATTTGCCTGGGTTTTTTTCCTAGTTCCACGGGGCCGCGTCCCCCCCTGAAATACAGTCGTCCCCGAGACGGGGACATTTTTGAGACGGGGAGACGTCAGGGAAACGTCCCCCTGTTTCGCCGCCGCCTCCGAGACGTCTTGGTTTGGGGGGGACTTCTAGACGTCCTCGAGACTTCCAGGCGTCCCCCCCCAAAATGCAATAATTTTTTTTTTTTTAAAACAAAACCTAAAACTTTTAGTCCGATTTTTTTAAAATTATGATCTAATGATGTGCAATTAAATAAAAAATTAGATAAGCTTGAGCATTTGGGGTCCAACAGTTCCAGTGATGAGGAGATTGACATGGAGCTTGGGGATGATTAGATCATTAGAGGCATCAGGCCATTAACCATTTGGCATTTGCTATTTACTATTTACTATTTTGTTTTTGAAGTTTGAACTTTGAACATTGTTGATTGTAATTATGAATCAGGATTATGAAATTCAAATTATGAAACATCTAGTTCTCTTTCCAATGTCTATTAAGTATAGTTTGATTTTCATTGTTTCAATGTTCACTAGTTCAATGAAATCACTGCAATGTGTTTAAACTCTAAACTTCACTTATTAAGTTATTCCTTAGGCTTCTACAATTATACATCTTTTTATAACTAATTTTTCAAGTACTATATGTATTTCAGCGCACCGCCCTCCCACCACCCCCAAACTTACACCCCCCGCCCGCCCGCCCCCCCTCCCCCCCCGGTCCCCGAAACGCGTCCCCCTGTCCCCACCCCGAAACCCCGTGGAACTATGGTTTTTTCCCCAAAAAGGCAGTCTTGGACAGTAATTATGTCATTGATAATTTCTCTAATCCAGACTGGATCAAGAGTTCTTTCAGTTGTGAGTGTGAGAGATCGTCTGGAGTCCAGACTAAATAGATCTTCATTTTCTTCACATAAATGCTCTTCCTCATTTTGATCTTCACTATCTTCCTCCACTAATATGGCCAAGACCTTGGTTTGAATACCAAAGCTTCTTTGAACAATGTTTAAGACCTAGCGGTTGAGATCTTCCTTAGCCTTGAATGTCAGGAGAAAGTTTTGTAGATTCAATCTCCTGACCTCTTGAGTTCTCCTTAGTTAAGCCATACAGCATTGGATTTGTCTCCAGGACCTTTGTTTCCTCTTCAGACCAAATTTTATTGTCCTCTTCTCCGAGAGCTACAAACTTGTGATCTGTTTCTAGAAATTTGATTTTGCTTCCAAATTTGCTTGTTCTTCTTTTTAGCAGTTTGCTTGGGAGCTCTGAAATCTTCCCCAATCAATGCAAACTAGTAGGTTTACTTCTTTTTGGGTAGACTCGCCCAAAGCGACCATGCTAATGACATACACTACATCTAAAAGGGATATTTCATAGTCAACTTTGTGATGCCTCTCCCGAGTTCCAAACTTGAGTACCAAGGACTCGAAAAGGGATTTTTTGAGATCAGTCCTCTCACAGATTCTTGCATAAACTGATAATAGACCTTTCTATGTGGATCTTTCTTGGCATATGTAATCCCCGAGCTATCCCAAATTTGCTTAAAAATTTCATCCTTCAAAATTCTACACAAAGGCCATACAATCTAATTTAAACCAATACTTTGGATGGAATCTCACTTTAAGGATTAAAACCTTCATTCCAAGGCACACGTACATCCTTGCAATGTCCATAAACCATGGCCCTTCCAAGAAAATTTCATCCCTTTCCTCTACTGAGTTAAATAAAAACTGAAAAACTCCTTGAATAGTCTTACATTATTGGCAGAAATGACACCCCAATATTGGGCCAACCATTTTTCAAGATCTGCTGCATTTGGCCAATATCCCGTGAACTTACATATTAGTCAGACCTACCTCCCTCTTTTTGTTATAGCTAGTTCCATTCAATTCTATGTTAAGAAAATCATTGGAGGCTAAAATGATAGTTGGAGAAAGATCAAACTGGTTTCAACCCTTCAGAGCTTGAATCCTTTCTTACATTGTGCATCCTTTCTCCTTGACTTGAATTGCCACCAAGTTTGTCTTCTGCTCCTCTTAAGGTTCGTTCCCTCTCCACATGAATTCAAATATGAAGATCTTTGTTTAAAGTTTTAACATTCATAATTCCAATGTATTGTCTCACATTGAGATGGAATACAAATTCAGAGTATTACCAACCCCAACTTATGATATTTTGACTTCTACATAATTTACACTTACAGCCATTGACACCAAAGCACTGGAAGCAATTGATAGCCATTCACCACTTACTAGGTATCATTTATTTTCTACTTCTCTGTTTTTTCATTTTTTTCCTCTGAATTGTTTTGTATGCTCAAAAATAATGCAAAACAAAAGAGGAAAAAAATCTAATTGTTTTCTTCTGCTTCACCTTTTCTTTTTGAGTTGTATCTTTTTATTTAAAATTTTCTAGATGGGCATTGTACAACTTCTGCCCTCGAATTTCTCATGGGAAACTATTTGAAGAAGGAAAAGAAGCAATTTTACACCTATTAAGGTTTGCAGTCATGTGTGGGAACCCAAGAGAAGTGAGCAACAGCAAATGTGGAATGGAAATTTTGTGTGAAGCATTTCCACAGCAAATACACAAGGGTGAAAGACAAAAATTTTATGATAAATGGAACAGGTGTTGAAGCTTGTGTCAAAGATGAACAAGAATGTTAGAAACTGTGGGAACAATCAGAAGGGCTGACGAAAGATTTTCAGCTTTTAGTTCTCATCTATGTTATTGAGTTCTTGCAAAACTGCACCAATTTTCAAATTGAATAAAGTTATAGTATTGAAGTGGGGCCTAGTACGTGCACAAGACAGCCAGGGTGCAGCCCTCCCGCCCCGAGTACGCTATGGGTATGTGTATGAGAGTGGGGCCTGGTATGCGCATGAGACAGATAAGGCACGGCCCTCCGGCCTTAGGTACCCTGTGGATATGCCTCCTTTGTGTACGTGTACCAGAGCGGGCCCTAGTATGTGCACAAGGCAGCCAGCTTTGAGTACCCTATGGGTACGTCTGAGGTACCCTGGGCGATAGGGCCACGCCGTAGCCAAACCCAAGCCATGCCCAACCACACCCAAGGGAACCCACAGCCAAAAACCCATTTTTTAATTAAAAACATCAATAAACTGTCAAACCTGCTTTTTTTTATAAATTAAAAAAGCATTTATCAACCCTAAAACATGATTGAAACCCAAAATACTCCATTTTAATGTAAAGTTTGTCTCCACCATTTTGGGACAATGCATGTGTTATTCATAGTAAATGTTGGAGATTTAACAAGGATATGCTAAAAATTGAAGGTTTGGAGGACTCTTGGAGCTTTGGTAAAAGCGATAAAATTCTAAAAAATGGCATGCGCCATGAAGGTCTGTGTGGTCTCAAAGGCTTTAATTTGGGCTTGGTGGCAGGGGCTCCGCCGCTCAACCCCGCCTTGTATCGCAACAAGAGCATACCCAAGGCGTTGCCCCCAAACCTTGAGAGGGGTGCTGCCCCTCGACCCCGCTAAGGGTTGCTGCCCCCAAACCCCCATGCTAGTTTTAAAAAGCAAATATTAAAAATCATTTTGGGTCAAGCCGGATGGAAAAGCAATGTTTTTTTATTCTTTGACTTTGTCCCAATTAAATCTCAAGTAATTGAATTACATTTATAGTTTCAGTCTGTCAAATCAATCCCTATCCTAAGTAATGCTCCTATGGTTGTAGCAGCATTTGCAGACTCGTCTGAGATACAAGTGCAAGACTCCACATAGAGAGCTAGTGATGTTGGGCTGAGTTATACAAGCTCCTCTCTACCATAGTCCATGACTCCACCGAGTGATTTTTATTTTTCATAATCCCTGAGTTTTGTACACCTAAAACGCTTAAGAATATTTATATATTTTAAAATGTTGTTTCCTTCACCTCAAATCTGCTTTTGTACACATTTGATCAATGTATACTTGTGTATGTTAGCAAAGTAGCTTCTAATTGATAAGTTAATTATGTCTTTAAATTTGATTTATTGAAGGGTGCATAGTAAAAGCTTTAAATCCTTAAAAAACCTCTATATTTCATGGTTTTTCAATTTGTCAAGTCCAAGCCAAGTCCGAGTCTTGTAACTATGGTATATACAAATATAAATAGTATATAAATACAAATATATTGTATCTTTTGCAATTATACAATATACAAATACTATTTATATTTGCAGTATTTGTATATTTGCAATTGGTTAAATTATTGCATTATTTGTATTTTCAATTCTATATGGTGTTTTTTTTTTGCATACACACACACAGCCGTTTCCATATCTAGGGAGAAAAAAATTACCATACCGACATACCTGAACCCTGAACCAATATCTATTCCCATACCAGAACCAACAACTTAGGTTTTCATGCTTCTACCTCTCTTGCAATTTGCAACACACCTAAAGAGGTAATTACAAATATAGATATGACTTGTAGAAAGATGAGGATTGATGTGCATGAAAGTGTCTCATAAGAGACTAGAAATTGGCAACATGTAATGTCCCTTATAAGAAGATTCTTATTTTTAACCTTGCACACAAGAATGACTTCTTAAAGGAAACATTAGTAATAAATAAGATCAACAAATCATATTAGAATATCCAAATTAGGGTTAGTAACCACATAATCAATCTCATCATAAATCAGTAATTCAAATATTCATTTTCTTTATTCAATTCTTAATCATTCCATTTGAACCTCATGATATACTTGGGGTTGTCCACTATGTGTTAATCTTATCCATTTATAAAACCCTAGTGGAGATGGGGTATAGATATAGGGCGCAGGTTAATAACATTTGGCCCAAGGGTTTCTTCGGACGCCCGGCGATCCCTCACCACTTGGCTCAAGGGGCTTCTTCACATGCCCGGTGATCCCTCACCCACTTGAGTAAAGCCTATCTCCATTGTCGTAGGCCCGAAGGCTTCGCCACACGCCCAGTGGTCCCTCACCGTTTGGCTCAAGTTGGCTTTGCCGCAAGCCCGGCGGTCCCTCGCTAAACTTGAGTCACCTACCAAAAGAGACTTATCATAAACTATCGCTCTTCCCTAGTCTAACCCGTACTCTCGCCGAGTGGTTGATAGATTAACGTTATAATTTGAGACACTTACACCCTAGTATATCATGAGCTCATTCTTTAGGACCTTGCTTTCATAATCTCATGGATCCTTATGGATCAAGTATAGTTGTCCTTTAATTTGACTTAGTCCTATAATGATGGAGTCTCTATGCATTTATAATCATGTTATTCATAGATGTTTAAGCTATCTATATCATGTTAGTTATTTGCTCCACCTTGACTATAACATGCTATCATATCATCTATATGTTCACTTTTTCTTAGACAATGCTATTTATGATCATGCAATTCCTTTATTATTCATGTATGGGTATGAGTTTTCATTATAGTATTGAAAATGCATAATTGACTAAGGGCAGGTTATACCTTACCTCTGCTGTGTAGATGATGGTGTGTGTTGCTGATATTATATTGATGATCCTTGCTGATGCACAATACTTCTTTCCTTGTTCTGAATCTTCAGGCAAATATATATATATATATATATATATATATATATATATATATATATATACAGCTTACAATCGATTTGGGTGCTGATTAAGTATATATGTGATACTCCACCTTGTTTCGATGGCTCGCTGGATAACCTCTGCTGATCACTGTGGATGTAACTTATGTGATGATTTGATTACTTGGATTCTGAGTGGATTGTATTTTCTTGTTGAGTTCTTTGAATGCTGATTCGATTCCTGTGTGGTATAGATATTTATATTATACCTGCTCCTCTTGCTGTTGAAAGATAGTTATAAGTGCAGAATTATATGTGACTGCGCTTGATGGATGATAGATAATTGTTTGCTATGGCGATTGGATGGTATTTGTTGTGGAATGATGTTTGTGCGATGAGATGCTTTACATTCTCTCTCTAGACTCTACTTATACGATGAAGAGGAGACAACGGATATGTCTCTTCAAAGAGACGTCTTCATTGATCCCATCCTTTCCTTAATGATTGACCGCCACCAAGTCCGTGGCTTAATTACTTGATGAGTCTTTGTTAATCGATACTTGGAAAGAGATCGCCGATTATGGATGGTCGGCCAATATCAAACAACTTTGTTTTATCTGCCATAGCATATTCGACGCTAGACTTAGTTGATTTTGTCTTTTATTCTTTTTGTCCTTATTGGCTGACTGGGATCGGGCCACGTAGGATTAGTAATGGTTACCAATCGTTATGTAAGTTGCCCACTTTAATCGGCGTCGTCGTAGTTATAATATGATATCGATGATCAACAATCAATGCACAATGGACAGTCTTCAGTGATCGATCATGACAATGTAAGTCAACAGTGCTACCTCTATGGTCTTCCATGATTGATGAAGTTAGTTTTGTCATTCCAATCTTTAATTGGAATGAGATAATTGATTCGATGTAGGACATGACACAACATGCCAAACTCCATTTGCTGGCATGTATGATGTGGGGGCCTGGGTGTATTAACATAAATTTAGATAGTTTATAATGGTCATCTATTGTAATATTAGGATGTTTCTATTATGATTTAGATTAGCTTTAATCTAATATAGAAACATATGTATATTGTATATTTAGAAACATTTGTAACTCTATTTAAAGAGCTTTGTTCTTTGTAAATAATATATCATTCTGATTAAATATTTTACATGGTATCAGAGCCAGAAATAAATTCTTTGGAATTTTTTTATTTTTTCCCTGGCTTCTGTACATTCGTACCTCACCATTAGGGTTTCTGAAATCAGAGGATTTCCTCTTTTGTGATTGCTGGTTTCAGTTATGTGGTCGCGTTCTTTATGGGCGTCGTTTTTACCCTAGGCGAGTCTGATCGTGATTCCTGTGTGGGACGTGATTCCCGTCAGTAGGTTTTTTCGTGATTCTGGAGACATGGTTTGATCGTAGATTTCATCTATTGGGTCACGTTTCTTTGGGTCTGTGGTTGTCGAATCTTTCCTCTGGTCACGATTGTCTATGGAGCAGCTTCAAGTTTTTTCGTCGGCAGATTCTCTTGTTTTTCCCTTGGTCGTGCTTTGTTCTAGAAGGGCGCGATTTTTTTCTCTGGTTTTTTATCATGTTTTGATAATACCTTATGTGCTCGTCGTTAGGGTTTCTAAAAGACGTGATCTGCATTTCCCTGTTGCGGTTTGTTCTTCTCTGGAAAATCGTGTGTTCCTCTGCAAATATTGTTGGGTCGCGACTTCTAGTTTTGTGGTTTCATTTCCACAGTAGTGCTTTATTATCCCGTGATCGCTGTGTCTGTTTGTGACGGTATCTGTTGGTCGCATGTTGTTTTGGCGCCTTCTGTGATCATTTGGTTGTGTCTGGAACATCGACTTCCTATCTCCTTCTCCAGAAGTCACGTTTTTTCTGTTTTACACAGCTAAATATGGTATCTGGCGTCAGATTTTTTATTCTGAGTGTTGTTTGCTTTCTAAGAAGATCTGCAGAAATTCTTGGTCGAGGGCTCTTTTATGGGCACTAATTGAGTTTCCAGTGGTTAGGCCTTCTTTTCAGCGGCTTCTGTTTAAATTTTTGGCAGTTTGAAATCATTCACGACTTTGTTTTCAAGACCATAGTCTAAGCAGCTTGTATGCCCAGCACTCGTGGTTAGCAACCCGTGTTTTGGCTCGCTATGTCTTTGATCATGGTTTAGTCATCTGCCAGAAATCTATTTAGTTGATTTGCGGGTTCTGTTTATTCGGCGGAGGTTCCTCTCTCACCGCTAGCTCCAGCTATCAGGCGGCTTTCTTGTTTGGCATCTTTTGCTTAGTCGTTGTTTCTGGTAAACCCTTGGCGGGTTCTGTGTGAGCTCTTGATCAGCGGTTTTTTTGGTGCCTAGAATTTCGTAACTCTTGTGACCAGCGGCCGTCTCCAACAATCTGAGACTCGTTTTGCCTGTGGTCATCTGTCCGAGGTTTCTTAGCGCCCATCATTTTGTCTTTCGTACTCTCAGGAATTGTGCCTTAAAATTTGTGCTTGGGTTTTTCTGTCTCAAGATTGGAGACTCTATCTCGATTTTTGTGCCCTCAATCTGCCTTTGTTTATGGTCAAGCGACCTGCAGATCTTGTCGCATTTAGAGGGCATCTTGGTTTAATTGATAGATTGACCATTAAGGGGGGATATTAACATAAATTTAGATAGTTTATAATGGTCATCTATTGTCATATTAGGATGTTTCTATTCTGATTTAGATTAGCTTTAATCTAATATAGAAACATCTATATGTTGTATATTTAGAAACATTTGTAACTCTATTTAAAGAGCTTTGCTCTTTGTAAATAATATACCATTCTGATTAAATATTTTACACTGGGATGCAATCAATAATGCAACCACATGCCTTTTATGCAAATGAAATACAATTCAATGTTGATTGAAACCCTTGTTATAAGGAGATGGTTTGAGTCTAAACATTGGCAACACGCCAAACCCCATTTGTTGGCATGTATATGTGGGGGCCTAAGATGCAATCAATATTGCAGCCACGTACCTTTTGTGCAAATGAGATACAATTCAATGTTGATTGAAACCCTTATTATAACGAGATGGTTTGAGTCATAAATAGAAGACCATCAGGGTATCATCACTGTCATCGATCAACCACCTAAGTCTTTGAAACTCTGCAAAGTCCCTTATTGACAAGGAGAAAACAATTCTATAGTAAAAAAAAAATGGCACCCATCCAAACTGCATAGGCCACAAGGAGTTTAACTTTATGATGGAAATTTTAAATAGTGCTTGAAAGTTGAAACTACCAACTTATAAACATTGTGATCAATTTCTACACAAGATAAAAACTAAAACTTTCTTATAGACAATGTGAAGACATTGAGGTGGGGTAGTCACACATTGTCTAAGATATTACAAATGTTGCATCAATTCGTATAGTAACTAGCATAATGGTGGAGAAAAAATAGAAGCATATTTTTCTGACACCACATTTTGTGCATGCATTCAATAATGCACACACAGTAATGGGAAAGTTTGATTGAACTTTAAAGCTGATAAAGAATAGAAGACAAATTCAGATGTTCAAATGTAATCTGTCACCAATAACAAGACATTTACTGAAGACAAGTGGACTCCACAAAATTGTTGATACAGATTAATTCTTATTGCATACTTTTTGGGCATTTGTATGCAGCTGACGAGGAATTGTTTCCTACAGTGGTTAGTGATGGATCGGCAACTTAGAAGCAATATCGGAGGTTGCAGAGTTGAGATGGATGATCCTTGATGATCATTTCTCCCTGAAGTTTAGTTTTTTGTTGGCTTCATCAAGCCTCTTTTTGAGAAGATCTAGTTTGCATATTCAACAAGATAGATTTAAGGGAAAGTTATGAAGATCTTGATTCTGTCTTAAAGAATGAAAAGAATCACAGGCATAGGAATTTGTTTTTATGTCCATTCATATAAGCCCAAAAACATAATAGATAGAACAAACTAAATACAACTCTACATATAGCTTTCTACATTTAAATCGGAAGTGATCCAACATTAAAGTTACCATGAAAATTTCCCATCTAGTGAGCAAAAGGATCAAATTTATGCTGTAGTGAAGAAACTTTATAGCTAAGGAGAAGAGACAATTTTATCAGGTCTCAGTGCAAAAAAACTGATGTGGAAGAGATCCTTTAGGTAGAGTGGAAGCCTTGTATTATGGGCATTCTTAGAGAGATCACATAATTAAGGTACAACCATCGCCACAGTACATCTAAATTGCCAACATATTCTATATGGATAATCCCACTAGTAGCCAACTCTTCAGCATATGAGAAGAATTGAAACTCCTTATAGTTTCATTTATTAACTGAAGTGCAACCAACTTGGGTCAAAGAAGGCAGAGAACACAGTTTACATTCATACCACACTTCGGCTTTTGTCTTGTACAGACCCAAGATACATTGAAGGTCCTTCAGCAAAATGCAATCAACTTCCATCTGATGCAGAAGCAGTGAACATGGAGGATAAGGTGGTTGGACCAAAAAGGCTCAATATTCTTTACCCCCAACTCAATTGCATTCAGAGGAGCCAAAGCTCTAGAATGGCAAGCACATAAAGAATATTTTGGCAGAGGACTTGCAGAAAGACTAGGTTGATGATGCACAATTTGATCGTATAGATGATTGAATCTTACTATTACTTTATATATTTATCTACTATCACTTTCTTTTTTTGCAATGTTCCATGAGGACACATCCCCCTCATACCCATCCATGCTATTTTCCTGCTAAAACGTCATTTATAGAATTTTAGGGGTACTTCTAGACATCCCTTTTATGCAATGCCACATTTCTCCATCCCCCAAAAAGTGGACTCGGTGGAGAATAGTATTTTTTTATGCCAATTTGTTGGTATATCAGTATGTACTGACACTAACATTTCTTCATTTTTCAGTTATTAAAATTTTAAAATTATTAATATAATTTTTATTATTGATATTGGTTTCTTCAGCACTTCATATAACGTGCTTCGGTTTTTTATACATTCTAAATATATTGTAAATGTGTAGTTGAATTTTTTGTTATAAATTATGAATTTAAATTTTTTTTTTTTTTGAAGTGTGTAATGTCCCCTTCTTAGCCCAGATCAACAGATGGAGTGATTAGCCTATTCTAGGGTTCCCGTAGGCTAATGGGGTGGTTAGGGAGCCTATTTGGGGTTGTTTTCTTGGACTTAATATTTATAGTAAGTCAGGTAGGAGGATCACAGGTGGTGTTGAGCCAAATTTCTATTTTTAGCCACTGCCAGTTGGGCACCTAGCACTTGGTTTCGAGATGGCCACAGAGTTATACGTCAAAGTATAAGTTAAATTAAATATTTAACTTATAATAGTTTAAAAGGCTATAGTTACTTTAATTTATTAAAGTGACTATAATATGATGTTATAAAAGTGACTTAACTTTATGAAGTTATAAGTTATAACTTAAAGTTGTGTGCTAGGATATGCCCCCCCTTCATGAGGGCTCATGGGACTTAAAGAAATAAAAGAATTCCCTCATGAGCTTTGGAAGTCAAGGAATTAAAGGAGGAAATGAGGTTTCATTTGCATCTATTGACTTTGCAAAAAAAAAGACATTGTTGTGAAGTTTGAAGTTTGGCTTTCTTGCTGATCCAGGGTTCTACTGAGACGAAATCCTCCATAGAATCACTCGCTTTGTGTTTGGAAGACAACATCAGGCTAGCTGTGGGAAGTCTCATCCAGGGGCTTCACATTGAGCTAAGTTTGATACATTTTGGTGAAGATTTGGGGAAGTTATTGCTTATATTCTTATATAGATTTATGAACAGCTGAGAACAAAAATGGTAATGCAGATTTGAGCAGGTTTGAGGTGGTTTTTTGGGACTGTTATTGCACTTCCTTGCTGGCCATCCATCCTAGAATCTGGCCATATAGCTTATAGCAGAAGTTTAGAGGGTTTTTGATGGGTCTTTATGCATAATCTTGGACGTTGAGATCATCATATTAGCTGTAGATAATATCAGAGTTTTTTGTGATAGATTGAAGTCATTTTGGAGGGTTTTAGCTACAGCAGCAACCATATAGCTTGGCCGTCCATCAGCAAAGGGGTCGTGGGTCTCTCTAAGACCAGTCACTCACTTTGGAGCCACCAAAATACATGTAAAATGATTGCCTAGGGTTTCAAACTCTAATGCAGATTATTATTTGAGGAAGGACTCTTGAATCTTGGCATTTGGAATGATTTTCCTAGTGTCTATATTGCTGGCCCATGTATATCAGATTTACGAAGTTGAAGAAAATGAGATGGGTATGTCACTGTAATTCATTTCGAGCAATTATATGAACTGGGTCGTTATTTTGTGCATATCTATAGTAGTTTTTCTGGGTTTTCGTTGTATGCTTCGTTTTCATTGTGCCCATAATGTTGGTTCACATACAGCAGATGTATGAAGTTGAAGAACTTGAAATGGGTATGTCACTGTAATTCCTTTTGAGCAATAATATGAACTGGGTCATTGTTATTTTGTGCATATCTATTGTAGTTTTTATGGGTTTTCATTGCATGCTTTGTTTTCACTGTTAAACTACAAATATCATATGCAAAAATCATACACAAAACCCTAAAACAATCGGCAGTGAGAAACGGAAAAAATATCGGCATAAAACCCTATCGGAGCGATGGCCATTACAAAATGTATATGAATTTGTTTTTCTTGTTGCATTTTATCATCTCCTAGTCCACTTGCACCTTGCTCTTTTGAAGATGGCATCCCAATCTCAGTTTCCAACTCTAATCTTAAGGTGACAATGATGGAGTCCCCTTGTCAATAGTCATAATTCTCATAAAAAAGCCTCCATAAAAGTTTCAAGATACTATTTATATTAAGTTTGGTTTACTACATCAAGACATTGACACTTTTTTCAAATTAAATATCTCAAACTTAAAATTTTATTTTTTGTTCTTCAAAGTTCACAAGTTTTTGAATAAGATAAACTAAGTCCACAAATTTTTGTACAAACTATGTTGTGTGAAGCTAGTAGGAGCTCATGAATGTAATATACTAGTTAATGCTGCCCAGGTTTACAACCCTTCGACAAATTTTCAATAAGGTGTAATGACTCAAAAGAAACCCTCTTGAAACTATATGTCTAAGCATTAACGTATAAGCCCAAATGAAAAAAGCTTGTACCAATTTGATAAATATGTATGAGAAGATAAAGAAAGGGCACTAACAAAAACTGTGAGGCCAATTGCAACAAGCAGAATGGATGATAACTCGCCAGAAGGATGATACACAACTCTAGCACAAAAAATTATCACTGGGGCTATGATGAGGAAAAGAGTCAATGCCACCGATCTCACATCTGGACCAAATATAAACCTCCCACCAAGAAAAAACTTCTGCATGCAACAACAACAAAAGCAAGAAAAATAGGTGGGTATTATTATCCATAAACACTTTATCCTAAAAAATACAGGAACAACTACAAAGTCTATAACAATCATACATACTTGATTCTACAACAGTATTTTGATTGAAAACCATTATATATTTAGCATATACGCACAGTTTTATTATTCTACAAAAGACAAGTATAATACTAATACAGAACAGATGTACAATAATTTCAGAGAGATAGGAAGGCCTTCATTAATAGTCAGTGTAATGTGAATGATCTCTAACATGTCCATGCCATACCATATAGAAAGATCTACATATTGAAACTTTGAATAATCGGAATGTATCGACCCATTAACTACATATAGGAAATGATCATAAATACATTGATTGACTAAAATCATATGTGGACCACGCATAACATTACCACATTAACCAAACCTAACCAGAAAATAATAAAATATATAACAGGTCAAATGTGCATCATACACTGCAATCATTCCTTTTATTAAACATATGCTTTACTTGTGATTATGTGGTATGTAATTGCAGATTGTTTTTGATTTGGTAACTAACAAGTTAGTGAAATATTTAGAAATCTTTCAAAATGATTTGAATATTTTATAAGTAGAATAAGGTATTGATATTTGCTACATTGCTTCCATCTCCAAAGCATACCTGGATATATTAAATTTAAAAGAATTTAAGAAAATAATCATTACTGATTTACTGTTCAACATTGAAACAAGAAGCCCCCCGACATGGACCTACCTCTTCGCCTCTGAAGCAAAGATGTGTCAAGTTACTTCAATAATACCTCAAAAAAGAATATAGATGCTTTTGGTGCTGATTGCCTCCTCAAATAGTAATCAGGATACTTCCTTGGTGCCTTTGCATTGGACATCCCTATGCCAGGAATGATGAGGCAGACACCATAGCATTAGTCAGTAGAATGAAGTTGGCACTCTGTAATTGTTAGAAATATGTATTACACCATAGTCTAGTGGTGTGGTTAATAGAAGTTATTAAGTAGAGTTTGAATAGTAAATAGGTTTAAATAAATATTATTAGTTAATGATAAGTATGTTGAGGGATGTTGAAACAAACACCCACATAGAAAATCATAGAGTAGGGTTATTTTCTATATTATAGGATCTGAAAAGCAGATTTGTTTTATTCCAACAAACCTAAGATTGTATACAATCCCTTCAAGAATGAATACTAAGAATGTCTGTGCATAAAGATTATATCCTGTTACCATGCATTTCATTGCAAAATTTTAATAGTAATAAGTCAACATCTTGGAGGTTGACGGGCATTGTTGATTCTTCATAAAATGGATTCGAAAGCCATATCGAGTTGGAGGCTTCGGAGCACCATTGAATCCTTTCAACTCCTAAACATTTTTAAGCACGTACACTTCCAACACTGTTACCAAAAGGCCAATGGACCTGCCGATATCCTACAAACTTTGAGGTGACTATGGTTGCTAAGGATAGAGATTCGAATGGTCAAATATGGCCATGACAAGAAGAGTTAAGTTCTAAAATATTTTGTAGATAATGACCCCCACCATCAAAAATCTATCATTTCCTCATCTTCCTTCCCATCATAACTATTATGCTTTTTATCAAAGTTTAGGTGGCAACTCCCCTATAAGAGTGTTTCTAAACAAGTAAATAGAAGAGGTAAATGGTACCATGTGCAAGGAGTTGATCAAAACTAGACTCTGATGTGACTTCCAAGGGTAACCTGGGTCCAGCAAATGCTGAGGAACATTAGGAACCACACAGAGGAAGAGATTCTCTCATTTTAAAAAGGCCTAGGTATCCCATCCAAAACTATAGCTTCAAGATTGGAATACGCCAAGATATATGGCTTGCTTAGGAAAAGGGGATCGACTCAGTCTGAGTCCAAACTGGTTCTCAGATCATAGCCAATTACTTGCAAGAAGAGACAAAAAGTCTCCTTGAGAAACCGAGACCAACAAAGATTTTCAAACTGCCTCTAAACTTCAGATGAAGTATGGTTGCATGTGGCCCTCAAGAGTAAAATTGGGTTTTCAATCATCTTGCAAAATATGCAACCAGTTTAGCTGCAAACACTATGGTTACAATCAAGAAGCTTTACCCCATTGAAGCTATAACATACAATTAGAGTCCCTCATCATGGATGATTTTAATCCTAATGGCTAAGTCTCTTATGAATATGAATGAGTTTAGGGAAGTGTGGAACCCAAAAGGCATAAATCAGATTGAAAATATGTTTGATATAGTGAGATGAGTTTGGAGAAGGGGAACCCTATGCATCCAATGTGGTGATGTTAAAGGGGTAGAAGGGAACACCTCTCCTTTCGTGGTTTTAATCCCTTCAAAAGATCTAACTGCTTCGTTTATCTTTTATGCATGTTTCATCATCGGGAATTGAGCTGCATTGATTCTTTATGAAGGTGCATGCCAAAAACAAAATTTGGAGCTAAATTTTAAAATTCAGCATGCTTGTTGTTAACTATTGCCTATGCAAACACACTTGTATCACTGCATGTGAAAGAGGATGGGCAGATGCCTGCCACTTTTAATGGTTATCCTTAGTAGAGTATCTGCTAGTTTGGGGAATTGAGAATTTAATAAGTAGTTTTATTTGTGGTGTGGGTCTGTTGTCATGGTACAGTTGGTTAACTTGTCTAACATTTCCACTGCCATGATGAGAAGCTCCCTCTATCAGATGAGGGAAGGAGTGTGGCATATCTATATAAAATGTAGGCAGGACCAAAAGAAGGTCTTGTTTTACAAAAAACAACTTGAAGAAGTCAAGCACACTTGATGGAGTAACGTGGCAAGCAAGTTGCTGAAGAGGAAAGCAACATGATACAAGAGAAATGGAATGGTTTAACTTGGAAGATGTTTGATCCACCTTTCTTGAATTTTTTTTTTGGAAGATGTTGAGTCTGTGAACCTTTTGGCTCAAACCCAAACTTGGGCATATGAGCGACCACAGATCAAGCTCAGTTGCATAAGTTTTCCAACATGGGATACAAGTGTACTAAATTACTAATATCAGTCACCTTTTCTAAATAGTTAAGTTCTTCTAAAGCTACATAATAAGTTATGAACTCTCCACATATCTCCATACGAATACTGCACCAAACTCTTATTTCAAACAATGAATTATAACTCTTGAACAATTGTGTGTGTGCATAAATTTGCACCATATCCTGTTTTGAATCAATGGATTGGGTTGTCTGACTCACACATCTTAAGACATTTCTATCACCAATATAATTTGCTGATTGTGAAATCCATATACTTTCACCCAAGTAATACATGTGATCCATGTCAAGGTTTTTTTCTTGTTTTAGACCATAACCTAGTTCTTGGGTACATCCATGTTAGCAGAGGCTCCGGGGATAGTCAGATTCTTATGGCAACAAGGACGATGAACAATTCACATCACCAGAAAGGACAAAACCAGCACATGAGAAAGAGCTCCTTTCTCCTTCTTTGAATTCTGTCAAACTCAAGGGGGTATTCCCTACAACTCCTCTTAAGGATTTTCTATTAGCATTCTTACTTCGAGCAAATATAAAGATTATTCAAGATTAAATACTTTGCATTGAAGATTTCTAATATCTAGACCAAGCTTTACGACACAGGTATGTGCCTAATTATCTGTCACTAACACAGTCTGGTTAGTCTATCAAGAAGTAGGAGGAGAATTTCACAAAGGCAAAGATAAGATCCTGAACAATTGCAGAGGCAGCTGAAAAGACAAGTGTAAATTGTTCTACAGTGTTCATATCAAATGGTAACTGGATAAATTATTTAAATTATCAAGAAACTAAGAGATAGTATTGGAATCATGGAAAATTGGGAAGGGTGTGTGACCAGTGCCTATTAACATTGGGTGCGGAGTCAAGAGCATGCATTCATGCTATAAACAATATCCAGTAATGCTTTAACAATTCAGGTGACCTCAATTGATATTCCTCACCGTATGAAGTAAGGGCCCTCAATTAATTCCTAGTTTCAAATTTAAAATTCTAATTAGTAATCCCCCATTCCAAAATACAATTCAGCCATTCAGTGTGAAAGATATCATTAAGAACAAAACAATCAGCATGATGTTTTATGGCATTCCAGGAATAACCAACTAACACATTCTTAACAGAAAGAAACAGCAAATGTGTACTCAGAGTCTAGCAACTCACTAAATCATAACTGAAACAAAGGAGACAATTTTGAAAATGAAGCACAGAACATCATTGTATTGATTTTCAAGAATGATGTTACACAAAACAGATACAGTGCAAACACAGTGCACTATTACTGCAACCCTTTTCTATTTCTTTCAAGCTTTACACCGCAAGACCACACAAATTCCCTCCCAAAAGTCCCAGACTTCTTCCAGAAGTTGCAAATTTAAAGAGAAGAGGAAAGACTCGAATTGGAAATACTGTTGACACTTGGCACAAGTTGAGCCTCCGATCTGCAACTGCACAAGGGCACAAATAAATATGCCACAGTATCCTTAAACTTTTCCTCTTTTGCCCCCTTCTGGCAACTGAAATTTGTTTCCCCAATTTTCGGAAGCATTCACACGCCAATTTTTACCCCTGTAGTAGAAATGTTTTCCCAGGAAAACAAACTTGCTTTCACAGCACTTTGATTTTATGCCCTTTTGGTCGCTTGCGGGATTCATTGCACTACTGCATGTTGAAGCATTGAATGCAAATTGAATGTGTCCCCATGAAATCCATGTCTTCCTCATCATCCGCCATTAGATTTGCAACTAGAATCACGCCCTTCAGATGAGTTGTGTTGTTTGGGCGGGAAAATTGCATTTGAGAAGTTACAGGAGTCAATTCCGGCTCTAATGGCATTCTAGGAAGTTGTTGGAGCATTCTGGAGTGTTTTGGAAGAAATGCAGAAATTCAACCCGGAACAAAATATGGGAAGTGGACATTTGAATCGGATGAAGGTGGCAACCCAGTGGAGAAATCATGCAGAATAGGACAACATGACAAGATGTGGGATGAAACAAATGATATCCTAAAGTCAATAGAAAGTACACAAGGAGGAGAGAAGAGAAAAAATGAAAGTGCGGGAAAGTTGCGTGAATTTAACCCAAAACTAAATGTGAAAACACCAACACTCATTATGCTTGCTTCTATCTCGGCAACATCCTCTTTATTATCTTCAACCTATCGGAGGTTTGGGCCTTCTCGAAACCTTGTCAGCAATTTCAGAGTTTCATGAACCTACCGAAACGTCAAAAGCTTTCTTCATTCTCTTCTTTGTCTTCTTTTCTTCTTAAACTCAATCAATACTTTGGAAAATATTTTCTATTCTCTTCTCTTTCATTTGTCTCATCAAATCTTTGTTTACAATGAGTTCGCAAATTCACGAACCCGCCAACAACTTTACTTGTAGCTTACTTCTTCTTTTTCAAAAGTTTGTCAACATTTCGGTGTGTTCGCGAACTAGCGAACTCACCGATGCTTCTTTGCTTCGTCTTTGCCTTTCTTTTCCTTGGACAAATGCAGGATTTTGACAAAGAAATGTATGTGGGAAATCAAGGCACCAAATGCATGAGATTCGGAAGGATGGGAAAGTTCTACAAAGGGGAAAGGAATGAGCAAGTGGAGGAAAAGGAAGCGGAAGGCTAGAACAAAGATTGCGGAAAAGGGAACTGGATATGGATATCAGAGCTTGAAACCTAAACTTCAGTAACCAAGCAAGATTCTGCAATTTTGGAAGAAATGGGCGAAGTGAAAAAGACTAAGGAGCTTGATGAAATTCCATGGCACTTTTAGACAGAAAAGGAAGTGGATATAGGCTATGGAACAAAGGGAGGAATGTCCAATATCCGATCGAAAACCCACAAAAAGGGCAAAATGGAGGAAAATGAAAGGAATGAAGGGCTCAATGAAATCTATGGGGATTTCATGCGGAATGGGAGATGGATATCTGATGTGGGAAGAATAGAATACATCTGGTAGGAGACAGAAAACCCACAAAACACAAAAAACACTAGAAAATGACTTAGAACCTCCTAGACTTAGAATATTTTTGGATTTTAGCAATTTCAACATATGATAAGCACATTGGGGATGACCATGAACTAAGGCAGAAATTGACCAAGAGGCAATGCACTTAAACTTTCTCAGATCGGATATAAATGGTTGATTAAAACAGGGCAAGTGCACAAAGGGGACAAATACTTAGGATTGGGTCCCAACAATCCGAACTAGTGATATTAGAGCAATCCTAATAGTGAATGCTTGAAAGATAAAAGGTACATCGAGTACAAGATTCCCACAAGTAATCCACATGTTAAACTTGCTATTCACTATACATAAACCCTAACTTCACCAGATAGAAATGTGCCTAATCATATTGCCACGATGATTTAAACCACATTGCAAAAAAAAGACGACCTCTAAACATTACGCACAAATTCTAAAATGAGTTGCCTCTTACATGGAGAATTTCAACTTGTGCAAGCTTGTGAAATTCGGTAATCAAAGTCCTTCCATGGTGCATGTTAACCTTGGCATTCCCCCATTCGAATGCAAAATTGACATTGATTCTTTGGAGTTTGGACACATGCCCATAAAAGCTCAAATCATACTTCTTTGTTGGTTCCTTCACAAAAAAAAATTAAAAATCTATTCATGATGCTCAATATATCACAAACCAGCATGTATTGGTGTCAGCTAAATTGCAAGAACAAGGATGAACCAATGGAAAGATGGGAACAACACGTAATGCTCTTCATGCACAATTCTATCTTGTTGAGCACTTGGACAACCAATACATTAAAAGGCATCAATTGCAACAATGATTAGGGCCAGTTTTCTTAAGATTACATAAATGAATCCCATGCTACTGCTACTAAACTTACAATTGGAGTCCCTTGGCGCATAAAGATCCTCAAATATGCTATAAAGGCCTCAAGGCTTGCACCTAGGTAGAATTGAAATTTCTTCCAATCAACACTCTTCAAGATTCTAGTAGGTATGCTACTAATAAAAGCACAGATTAAGGATGCAAAGCACAAACAGACTTGAATAATAGCAATGCCAAATCTGACACTAAGAAGCAGCTTCAACACCAAAATAAATATCAATCATGCCAACAACATCAACAATCTTCTTTAATGCCAAGACAGCAACAATCTAACAAGAAAGTGCAACAACAATTGGATAAATGATGAGATTTATGTCGGTCCATTGAACACACAAACGTTGAATTCCACACTTAGGCAAACTATCTTAGCAAAAGCACAAATTCCACCTACGTTTGCAATACCGAAAAAGCCACCTTTACTCTTTATCATGGATAGTGGTACCAAAAGAACCTGATTTCAGCCAACACCAATAAAAAATTGAGCTTGACTACAGAACATCCTCAGCCATACACCATTGGTTGCATTCAACATGGCAGAGATGTACATCACCAGTAGTGCAAGCTGCATTACGTAAGCAATCCTTTCAAGAATGAAGTCACTTCAAAGTCAAGACAAGCTTGACTTGACATATGTGATGTTCTTCTCAGGAATCCATTCAGGGAGGAAAGGCACAATGCATAAGGGTCAAGGTTATAGCATGTGGGGCTGCAACAAGGGTGAGGTTAGTTTTATGCAATAGCTCACAAAGTTTTGGACAACCAAGGAAAAGAAAACTGGGGAACACTTTCAGGGATTTCTGGAGGAAGCCTTCAAATTCAATGAACTACTTTGCACGTGGCTGCTTACAAGGGCAGGAAGAAATTGTGTAGCATTAGAAAGAGAAGCCTTAGGAACGGTATACTCAATTTGAAAGTTTTTCCATTGTTCATTCGTGAATCCCTTCATATTCTTTGCTAGTCATCAAGTTCTCTTACCCTTGCTAAGAAAACCAGTGATGCATGGTTGTATTGCATGATAGCTTCTTCTCTTACAAGAAAACAATTTTTCAATCATGGCGAGAAAAGGGGAAAACCACATCACCATTTATGAAGGATAAATATGGATGAACCCATGTATGGTGCGAATGGCAATTATCTGAAATTATGTTTATTTAAATAGTTGTTCTACCAAAATGGTATGAAGATATAGGGAAAATAACCCTCTATGAGACAGCTTGCTCTAGATGTACTAACAAATAAAAGAAGAGCTAGACTGAAATCAAAAGCTTAATTGATAAGAAGAATTTTGCAAAGGTGTGTGATGTAAGAAGAATTTGCAGAGGTGTGTAATACAAGAAGAATTAAAAATCATCTTGAAGGAAGAACATCACGAAGAAGTTAGTGGCCATGTAAGCTACAAGGTTTCTACACCTATAGAGAACATTAAGTTAGCAGGTCAATCGTGATCTACATAGCATTCAGACTGTTCAGATTTCGTGGATACATCTAACACCTATCAACAGACAGGAAAAAAGCTACTTTGCATTGAGATTGTTTGGAGTGCATGAAAATATGTTGAACCAATTAACAGACAGAAGGACAAGTAAAAGCAAATTTTCAACCTTTGCAAATGCTAGAGGCTGAAAAGTTATTTGAAGGCTGGAGCTTAGATTTCAAAGGACCCTTCAAATATTCCTCTAGAAAACAGCAACGTTGTTGTTTCTTACCAACAATAGGATGCTTAAAAAATCAGAAGAAGCAAAGACTTTAACAAACAATTTTTCCAGGAGTACAACCACTTTCAGATATTAACATATTATCACAAGATTTGGATGGTCATTAGCCTTAACAAGTGATAGGAATACACACTTTGAAAACAATATAAAAGAAACTGCTACGTTAATTGAAGATCAATTATAATAAGTTGCTGCATATTATCCTAGAGCAAATAATAATATTGATAATACACAAGACATGCTGGATGGAAAGGCAAGAGTATCCTGAACCATTACCTGCTACATTCTGAGCATAATGCGCTAGATAAGGCAGAAGCAATTTTAGGCCCTTTCAATTGGTTTATGGTAAAAAAGCAGTGATGCCTACGGACTTTATACTGCCAATCCTCAATTTGCCGTAGAAAACAGACTTGGCAATACAAGAAGTTTGCAGGAAAAAGTGAAAAAATAGAACACCTTAGATGAAAAAGTAATCTTAGGTCAGTGGACAATAGAAGCAGAAGAAAAAGAGAAAGACATGTCATGATGAACATATAAAATAACGAGGACAGAACTAGAAATGGTAGTTCTCAAGTACACTAGGAAAGAGCCAAGGCCCATACATTTAAAAAGTTGAGGGTGAGCCCAACAAAGTGCAAAAGGTCCATGAAAATAGAACCATCCAACTAGCAAATTTGGATGCTACCTGCACAAAAACCTCATCGGTGCTTGAAAACTAGTTAGACTGTAATTTTAATTTTTGTGGGATTTGACCCATGTGTTTTTAGTCATCACAAGATGACCTCCATAATTAGTAATTTAATCTAATTATATATATCTTCATGAACTTTGGTAATGATTACAAGGCAAGGGGACCCATCTTGCACACAAGGACCTCTAAGCATCTATTAGTAGGGGGAGCAATGTGAATATAAATTACAATCCACCGCTTGGGGTTTTTCACCCTCTAGCTTCTTTCCCCGTTGGCAAAGTTTTTGAACATGTAATATCTTAAAAATGACTGTTGTCTTACAACTATAACCAATGTGGGATTAACCCAAATACAACCTAATCGTGTATCTTGTGTTTTAAGTATGAAGTCTTTTGCAAGCATTTTTAACTAGAATTTTAGTTTTTTTGTGGGAATTGACCTGTGCATTGTAAAGTCATCACAAGATAACCTCTAGTCATTGCCGACATATAGGAAGAAAAATGTCATTAGAGTAAATGACTGCTAAACAATGGGTCATCTTCATTTGGCAAAGGTTTGTCATATTCTCAAGTCAACTAACATGAGGTGCTTGTGTGCTAAGTGGATCCCCTTGCTTTGTAATCATAACCAAAATACTAGGAAAAATGCCATTTGAGTAAATTAATACTCGTGGAGATTATGTTTCATGTGAAACGTTTCTATGTCATAGTATTTAAAGACATTCAATGTGCACTTAATTTCATAACGAAGAATAATAAGAGGAGAATACGAAACAATAATTAGAGCACACTTCAATTCTACAAGGCAATAAAGAAATTGAATCTTCTTCGTCATCATATAAGCCATTTGAATGTCTACAAATGTTGTCTTTGATCTAGGAGAATCCATTCACATGTTGAGTTGGCAAGCTCCTGAACATGTCTCTAGACACCACCTTAACAAATTCAGATACCAGATGGCAAAGGTGAGTTGCTTTTCAGGCACATTCTATCAGATCAATCCCGCATTTCTCAGATCAAATCTGCACAGCAGATCAGGTTCGCAGCAGTAGGGGTAAATCCCGCAGGGATTGGAATCGATCCATAGGTTTTCTGTGACAGTTCAGACTCCGAGGTATTCATCAGACCGGGGGCAGTTAGTTTTCTAATAGTAGCGAATTGATTCAAAATGGCATTGGCAACAAATAGTCATCATTAATCCTAGTGCCACGTACACCTAATCCACATATTTAATTATTGCATTTATTTCATTTCAATTATCAAGTCACAGCTCTATTATCTAAGTTAGTGTGTGTGCTTATTGATTGCATTTATTTAATTAGGCTAGATAATTTAGGAGAAGTATTTATTTTCCTCAAACAAACAAGGAGCCAGAACTAAAAAGGAAAAACGCAACTTAATTAAGCTAAATCTGTTAAACAATAAATGGCAGAAAAACAAAATCAAAGATTCATAAACAAGAACACAATGCAAGTTTACAGTGGTTCACCATAAAGACTACATCCACTCTCAAGCAGGGCAATATATTATTCACTATCTTTCAATACATCACAATATAGCAGCATGCTTTATATAAGCAAACATTACAGAATGTGAAGAGTCAAGAGTTATTGGGTTTCACATTCAACAATGTCCCACTTGAAACCCAACAGCAGCTGCTACGAACAATGATATCCCCTGCATTTCAATTCCTATTGTCACTTTGAAAACAAGCCCGCATTGCAAGGCTTTAACCTCGCACCACCTTCCTTTTGCAAAATTTTGCACATTGCTTTCTTCCCTTTCTTCACCTCTGTCAAGAACTGATCCAAACCAAACGGATCTGCTTCCTCTGCATCCTTCTCAATCCCATTCTCAATCGCATTCTCCATACCATTCTCAAACAACTTACAAGGCTCTAGCAGTGTTGACCTCACCTCTTCATTGCTCAGCAAATTCTAAATCCATCTATGCAAGCAAGGACATTTCTCTCCCTCAGGCAACTTTAAACCAAATAGTTTCTTAATGACATGATACCAAGCAACATATAGAGCAAAACAAACATCCATGTATTTTAGATCGCCTTTACCGATAAAACTCTCAATAGTTATTCCAAACTGATAAAACTCCTCCACCACTTCCGCTGCCCTAAACGACAGAGAAACAAGCGGAGCATTTTGGTTTCCATCACCCTAACCTTGCCTCGAACCCCATCCAATGACATTCAAAGAATGCGAAAGGACACCTCCTGCCACCCACACGCCAAACCCTAAAACACCCGAAAGAAGGCCAAATCTGCCTCTAACAACAGAAAACAGCAAAGTCACAAGCTTCCACACAAGTCCAGGTGGAGTAGGGTTAGGGACTATCTAATTGTTCTATGCATTGGATCCATCCACACCCTCCCAATGGCTCAAAGTAGAATTAAAATTCCCAACCATGTTTGTAGAATCCAATATCAGAGCCAAATTTGAGGAATCAGAATTTCCGGCCAAATCTGATGACGAAGCATTTGCCCCCTTTGTCATGGTTGAAACAGCCGATTCCAGGTCCCACCCATGAGCTTCCAAGATCTAGGTACATAAGTTTCGATCCTCCTTACACATAGCGCATTCGGAGGCCCACTCAGAATTAATATGCTCCTCCATAATCTGATCAACCTAAAAGTCAAATATTTTATCTTGATTTTCTCCATCTTCAAAATCCTACTCAGGGTTTTCCTCATCTTGAACAATCAAATCAGACTCTCCAACCTCATGATCACCATCAATTTCATCTGCCCCAGGTTCTTCAGCATCTTCCTGCTCATCATCATCTAACTGATCCCCAAAACTTTCACTGTCAAATTCCAACATACTAAGAAAATCATTAATAACAAAATCAGTTTCAGTATCTAATTTATCCAAAAACCTTATCTGGGCAGTCCATATTTCACACAATGACGAATCTGAAGTAGGATGAACAACTCCCACTTCAACATGACTCTCTATTACATATAGGGTGCCTAATTTGCTGCCCTTTGCAATTACCAAGGCCCCCTTTTTAACTTTGCATCTATTTGATTCAGAACTAATTTCACAACCTTGAGAACCCAATTGTCTAGTCGAGATTACATTTTGTTTGAGTTGGGGAACATATCTAATATCACGTAACAACCAACTATATCCATTTTTTAGTTTTAATGAAATATCTCCTTTGCCAACAACATCACAAGATTCATTGTTACCAAGAAAAACCTTACCAAAGTCACCAATTTGCAGATTTTTGAAATGCTCCTTGCACGGAGTGACATGAAACGATGATCCCGAATCAAGCACCCAAACATTAGATGGAATTTCTTCTTCAGTTAAAATAAGAACACCTGCATCTTCTTGGTATGCTACATTGGCTTCAACTTCTTTTGCTTATTCTATAGATTTCCTATAAGACCAACAATTTCTTTTTATGTGACCTTGCTTGCCACAAAACTAGCAAACACCATCTCTACCTTTAGATTTCGATCTTCCTCGCGACTTTCCACGCTCTATTGGACTCTTCTCTCTTTCTTTTGATCTTCCTCTATCTTCTACATTCAAAGCACTACCTGATGTTGAAGTCTCACTCATGCTCTTCCTATGCATTTCTTCACTCAAAATTATACTAACAACATCATCAAATTTTAACGTATTTGAACCAGAAACAGGATTACTAACTGCCATAACCAAGCTATCCCAACTTTTTGGCAAAGAGGACAAAATTAAAAGAGCCCGAACTTCTTCATCAAAACTTATTTTTACAGAAGCTAACTGACTTGTAACTATGTTAAAATTATTTAAATGTTCAGCTACAAAACTACCTTCAACCATTTTCATATTAAACAACCGCCTTATTAAAAATATCTTATTCGATGCTGAGGGCTTCTCATAGAACTTGTCCAAAATACTCATTAACTCAACAGATGTGGTTGCTTTAGATATGTTAAATGCTACGAATGGAGATAAGCACAATCGAATCGCTCCCAGTGCTTTTCTATCCAAAATATCCCAATCTTCATCTAGTATATTTGTTGGCTTTTTTGTTTTACCATGTAATGGTCTCCACAAATCTTTCTGGTATAGATAATCCTCTATCTGCATCTTCCACAATGGATAATTATGCTCCCACTCAAACTCGAATCTCTCCTGCCAAACGATCGAGCACAACCAGCTCTGATACCAATTGTTAAACAATAAATGGTAGAAAAACAAAATCAGAGATTCATAAACAAGAACACAACGCAAGTTTAAATGGTTCACCATAAAGGCTACATCCACTCTCAAGCAAGGCAATATATTATTCACTATCTCTCAATACATCACAATACAGCAACATGCTTTATAGAAGCAAACATTACAGAATGTGAAGAGTCAAGAGTCAAGAGTGACTGTTGGGTTTCATGTTCAACAACAACATCTTCATTCCGTGGATTTATTCTGAGCTAAAAATAGGCAAAATTTTGCCATTCTGCAATAAGGTGAAACCCGCTAATGATCATCATGTTAGGAGATGAAGCCCAACGGACATATTAATTTCCCACCAATTCTTTGACTATTCACATTCTTGTTTGGTGTATGATGAAGTATTATATATGCTGGTTATCTCATTGTAAAAATCATTCTTTAGCAATAATAAATTCCTCTGCTCAGTGTAGATGTAGCCAAATTTGGTGAACCACGATAAATCTGGTGTCTCAATTTGTTTGTGTTTATCTTATCTGTTCATACTCTTTTTTTTGCAATTCTAGTTTGCTCTTCTATCCTCTACAATTGGTATCAAAGCTGTACAGTGACGGTATAGCTGATTGCAAAAATCGGTGTTGAATTTTCGAGTCATGGAGGAACCGAAGATTGAGAAATTCTCCAGTCAGAATTTTGGTCTGTGGAAGGTGCAAATGGAGTCTTTGCTGATAAAACAAGACCTCTCACTCGCACTTGATGGGAAAGCGAAGAAGCCAAGTTCGATGACGGATGAAGAGTGGGACAAGATGGATAAGAAGGCAAGAGCTACGGTTTTCCTCTCGCTGTCCAGCAATGTATTGTTTAATGTTTCAGCGGAGAACACTTCGAAGGAGTTGTGGGATTAACTTTCTACAATGTATGAGATGGCTTCAGCATCTAATAAGGTATTCATTATGAAAAAGCTTTATAACCTGAAAATGAAAGAAGGTGGAATTATGTCAAACCATCTGAATGAGTTTAATACCTTAGTTACCCAATTGACTTCAGTGGATATAAAGTTAGATGATGAAATTAAAGCAATCTTGCTGCTATGTTCTTTACCCAATAGTTGGGAAGGTGTTGTGATGGCCGTGAGCACTTTAGTTGCAGCCAAAACTAAATTAGTTTTTGATGACGTAGCAACTACACTCCTCAACGAAGATATGCGTAGAAAGAACCAAGAAACATCTTCCGGCAAAGCCTTAACTGCTGTCAGTAGAGGAAGGCCTCAAAATAGAGGCAAAGACAATAACAGAAGAAGACCAAAATCAGCGAAGAGGTCAAAATCCAGAGGTAGAGTTGGCGACTGTTGGTTTTGTGGTAAGCCCGGTCACACCAAAAAAAGTTGTTATTCCTATAAGAAGGCACAAGAGAAGGTTAAAGACAGTGAGGTTAATGCTGTTTATGACAAGGATAATAGTGTTTCGGTTTTATCCGTAAGTGAAACCACTTCAGATTCGTGGGTTCTAGATTCGGGTGCATCTTTTCATGCCACCTCTTGTACGGATGCCTTCTCAAATTATCAAGGAGGACAGTTCAGGAAAGTTTACTTGGGGGATAACAATTCATTGGAAATCATTGGTAAAGGTGATGTTCTCCTACAATCCAAGATTGGACGCAAATGGCTTTTGCATGATGTTAGACACATTCCAAAACTTAAAAAGAATCTGATTTCTATAACCCAACTTTTTTCACAAGGCTGCAATACTACCTTCTATCCAGATTCATGGAAGGTTACTAAAGGTGTCCTGCAGATTGCCAAAGGAAATAGAGAGGGCAGTTTATATGTTTTTGAAAATGACTCTCAAGTGGGAGCTGCTATGATAGTGACGGACAGCGAAACCAAGCTTTGGCACCAACGGCTTGGACATATGAGTAGGAAAGGTCTTGAAGTAATGATCAAAAGAGAACAATTACCAGGATTGAAATCCGTGGATTTGGATTTTTGCCAACATTGTCTTTATGGCAAGCAGAAGCGGATCAGCTTCATGAAGACGGGTCATGAGAAGAACACCTCACCTTTGGAGCTGGTTTATTCGGATGTTTTTGGGCCAACCGAGGTAACTTCTCTTGGAGGTTCTAATTATTTTTTGACTTTCCTTGATGACTGCACTAGGAAAGTTTGGATTTTTATGCCCAATAGAAAATCTGAAGTGTTTAGTAAATTCAAAATTTTTAAAGCTCTAGTTGAAAATCAGAGTGGGCATAATATCAAGTGTTTGCAAACGGATAATGGCGGCGAATTTTGTTCACTAGAGTTTGATAATTTTTGTGCTGAAAATGGTATTCGAAGAATCAAAATTGTTCCTTTTACACCACAAGAAAATGGGGCTGCAGAGAGGTTAAATAGAACGATTTTGGAAAAAGCACGATGTATGCTTTCCAATGTTGGACTGAGAAAAGAATTCTAGGCAGAAGCTTGCAACACAGCGGTTTATCTCATTAATCGAGCTCCTTCATCTCGGTTAAATATTGACATTCCCGAGGAAAGGTGGTTGGGCAAACGTATTTCTTATAATCATCTACAGGTGTTTGGATGTGAAGCGTTTGCTCTTATTCCCCATGAGAAACGATCCAAATTGGATCCCAAATCGCAGAAGTGTATTTTTGTTGGGTATGGCGAGGATCAGTATGGATTCAGGCTGTGGGATCCCGTTGCCAAAAAGATCACTCGTAGTCGGGATGTCGTCTTCAACGAAAAATTTTTCCCAGGTTTGCAAAAAGTAAATACATCTTCAAATGAATATATATCAGTTGATTTGTTTGACAATGGTGTTACCAGGCAAACCTCTGTTTCTTTTACACAACCATTAAACGTAAGTTTTGTATCTTCAAACATTGGTGCCCCTGTTGTGCACTCTACCCAAGTCCATATGGAGTCTCCTCCAGTGCAAACGCAGCCTCTAGCTGGTGAGTCGCTGCCCCCTAATATGAGTTCGCTGCCTTCATACAACACATAGCCCTCCCCCGTTTCTATGTCATTGGGAAATCTTTCACAGACCCCATACGTTTCAACGCTACCTCTGGCTAATTTGTCCCAGCCTCTTCTAAATGAAACACGGCCTATTAAAACTCACACGCAGCGTCAGTCAAGTCAACTTCATACGCTGCCTTTGAAAGACCAAACATTGCCTCCTCAAGTCCAAACGCAGCCTATCTTAATTGATTCGCATCCTCTTCAAACATATTTGCTGCCTCTTAATCATCATTCGCAGCCTTTGATTGCTCCAACGCAGCATTTGTTTGGTTAAACGCAGCCTTTGATTGATAATCTGCCTTGTATTGGTAGTACGCAGCCTGCAAATTGTGGTAATATGGCGCCTGGCACAGGGGTTATACAACATTCTTTATTTACTCCTGATACTTTGCACAGGCAGGTGATTAGAGGTGATCTACAGAGACAGGCAATTTTGTCTAAACAAAGCACTATAGGTGCACAAGAAACTCTTGATATGCAACAGGGCAGCATGTAGCCACAAGAGAAGGTTTCTCAATGCAATTTGCAACTTGACATAGAAAATGTTCAAAATCAGTTACAGAGAATGAATTTGGATGATTCAAATTTGCAACAGGAGGGTTCTCACTTAAGGAGGTCTACCCGGGAGAGGAGACGTCCTTCCAAATTCTCAGATTATGAATTGTTATATTCAGAAGAGGCAGAGCCTGAACTTTTGATTTCTGATCAACCTGAACCAGCTACTTATAAACAGGCCTGCAAGGCAATTGATTCTTTGAAATGGCAAGAGGCAATGCAAGATGAAATGAGTTCATTGCAGGCTAATAACACTTGGGACTTAGTGCCTCTTCCGCCTAATCGAAGACCCTTGAAGAATCGTTGGGTATACAAGTTGAAAGAGGAAGATGGGGGCAACAAACGTTATCATGCTAGACTGGTTGTCAAAGGGTATGATCAACAGAAAGGTATAGATTTTAATGAGATTTTCTCACCAGTTGTGAGAATGACCACAATCCGAGCAGTTTTGGCTTTGGTTGCAGTTTGGGATCTTAAACTTGATCAGTTGGATGTCAAGACAGCCTTTTTACATGGTGATGTTGATGAAGAGCTGTACATGGAGCAGCCAGAAGGATTTAAAAAAAGGGACTAAAACATCTTTATTGCAGGTTGAAGCGCAGCTTGTATGGGCTCAAGCAAGCCCTGCGACAATGGTATCTCAAGTTTGATCACTTTATGACTGAGCAAAACTTCTTAAGATATGAATCAGATCCTTGTGTCTATTATAAGCAACTTCCTAATGGTGAGTTTGTCATTCTCTTGCTCTACGTTGATGACATGCTGGTAGCCGGTACTAGTGTGAGAATTGTTTCTGAATTGAAGGCTCAATTAGCTAAGAGATTTGCTATGAAAGACTTAGGCGTAGCCAAGAAAATTCTTGGAATGACCATCACTAGGGATAGACAAAAGAAGGAGATCATGTTGTCACAAAAGGCATACATTGACAAGGTTGTAGACAAATTTGGTATGGCTGATGCGAAGGTTGTTTCTACTCCTCTTGCTGTCCATTTTCGTTTATCTTCTGATTTGTGTCCAAAAACACAAGAGAATAAAGAGTTTATGCAAGGTATTCCTTATACATCAGCTGTTGGTACATTATGTATGCTATTGTCTCCACTCGTCCTGATATTGCTCATGCAGTGGGAGTTGTGAGCAGGTTCATAAGCAATCCCGGTAAGCCTCATTGGGAAGCCGTCAAATGGATATTAAGGTATCTCAAAGGTACTTCCGATTATTCTTTGTGTTTTGGTGTCAATAAGGTACAGCTGCAAGGTTTCACTGATTTTGATCTTGCCGGAGATTTAGATAAATGGAGATCTACTACTGGCTATGTTTTCATGTTTGTTGGAGTTGCCATTAGTTGGGTCTCGAGGCTGCAACATTCTGTTCTTCTTCTTCTGCCGAAGCTAAGTATATGGCTCTTTCCAAAGGTGCTAGGGAGATGCTTTGGTTACAGCGATTGTTTAGTGATTTGAGATGTCAATAAAGTGATTATGTTCTATTTTGTGATAGTCGCAGCGCCATTTTTATGGCTCATAATCATTCATCTCAGCGTCGTTCTAAACATATCGACATACATGCTCATTTCATTCGTCATGTGGTCGAAGAGGGCAAGTACAAGTTGCAAAAATTGACACAAAGGTCAATCTGGCAGACATTTTGACCAAGGTTGTTCCCAAAGAGAAGTTCGAATGTGCCAGGACTTCTCTTGGTCTGGTTAAGAAAAAGTGACCGAAAATTTAGAGCAAGGGAATGATTGGCGAGTTGCAGCATCCGTTGGCCTTCAAGTGGGAGATTGTTAGGAGATGAAACCCAACGAACATATTAATTTCCCGCCAATTCTTTGACTATTCATATTCTTGTTTGGTGTATGATGCAGCATTATATATGCTAGTTATCTCATTGTAAAAATCATTCTTTAGCAATGTAGATGTAGCCAAATTTGGTGAACCACAATAAATCTGGTGTCTCAATTTGTTTGTGTTTATCTTATCTGTTCATACTCTGTTTTTCTGCAATTCTAGTTTGCTCTTATATCCTCTAAACATCATTCTCAGCTACAGCAGTTTTTTTTAATTATTTTGGTTTGTTTTTCGTTTTTTTTGTTTTTTTTCACTTTTAATATAGCTGTTATTTGGACTGTTGGCCGTCCAGGGCATCCCTTTGCCTTCCATAATGAAGGAGGTGTTTATGGGACCGGCTAAACACGTAATCATGGTTAACAACAGTCCTGGAATAAGATTTGCCGTAAAGAACCAAAACCAAGGAAGCAAAGGAGAGAAAACAATAAAACATGAACGCTTTTCAGATCCAACGGTAGACATTATTTGGTTTTCATAAACTAGATACACCGTGTTAATCCACATTTAGGCTCTCCTTCACTTCCAAAATGCGTACCATGATTGCATAAGCAGGAATTTAGTTTTTATCTAATTAACTTAAATTCACTTCACAAACAAAAAAGATGGTTACGATTTCACATTACAATGAGGTCTTGAACCGTTCCCTTGAAATAACCATGTTCTGGCTAGTTGCATCAACAAATTCGTCACATAATTCTGCAACCTGTTGGATTACTTGTTTCCGTCTCCACCTATTCTTTCTAGATATAGCAAAAATGGCCATGTTTCGGTTTAATTTGATTCGCATTTGTTTGCTATCGAAATCGAGCAAACCACCGTTGTAGCCAATTCCGGCGAGACGGCAGAATGTGCATTGAGGGCTTGAAGAATAACCGTGTTCAAATCTTCTAGTCTCTGCCTGTGTGACTCCATCATTTGCTTATGGAAACAATAATTTTCATGTATGATTTCATTCATTTCTTGCATGCTTTTGGAAATGATTTCTGATTTTCCTTCCACCTCGGAATTTTCGATCAATAGGAAATTATACGATTGGGATGAACCAAAAGGAGCTGCAAGCTCTGTGGAGATGTATTTAGACTTTCACAGAGGCTATCTGCGAAACCCTAGATTTGCATTGAATTATGCAGAGATTTCCGAGAGAAGTAATGGATAGCGCAGCATTCCCAATATGTCCAGACTCCATTTAATTCAGTTGAATACTAAATTTAGTAATAGTTGTTATAGTGTTGCCTATACATATTTAGTAAAAATTTGATAAGGAACCAATACATGTGTAATAATACATTTTATATGTCACATCAAAAATAACAAATCATACGGTGACACACAGGATTTGGTGCACATGTTTCAGTTTAACTTTTTGTTTTGGTATTTTTAGACAATTTGAAGAAAATGTAATTGATTAGGCTACATAGTTGATACTTAAAATCTCAAACAATAGCTTTAAGCTCTTAACGTAGATATGGAGATAGGTTGAAATTTTCATAAAAATTCGATGTAGCCTTTAGGAGCTTGGTTGTGCAAAGTTAGGGTGTGTGGATACTAGGTCCTCTCCTCTATGATGTGGTGTTTGTTTTTGCCTTTTCAAGTTTGGATTTGGTATGATGAGTAAGCATATACTTAAAATTAGATGTGGTCTTTCATTTAGGCTATTACAAGTAGAAAGAATTAATTTAATAAAATTATTTAAACTTTTTTTATTTATACTTTTTAGAAGATTTAAATTTTGATGAATGACATAATAAAAAAATATTCTTCTTTAGAACTATTTTATTTACTTTAGAGTTATTTTATTGTACTTTTTATTTGTATGATTTACTTTATTTTTTATGGAAGTCATCCACAAATTGGTTTTTGCTACCAGATTCGAGAGCACAAGCCTTAGGCTGAACCTCTTTGGCTAAGAGCCAAGGACTCAGGTTATCTATTCCATGATCTCAGCGTCATCCCTTATGGTGTCGGGGGCCTTACACTAAATAAAAATTAATTAGTTTTATATATATAAACCTAGTTCAAGCCCAATATCCAAAAAAATGAGCTATATGTCCTAGTAACATTGAGTTCATGAGTTCCATTCATTACAACGTATCCAACAAAATTTATCGCCAAGCTAGAGTGGTCAATGAGTCTTCAACCAAACTAACTACTTAGAAGTCCAAACAGAGATATTTAAAAGTTAGCTTCTATTATATGTACCAAACAAAGTTAATAAGACTAACCATTCCAAACCCAACACCAAGGTTCCCTACTGTATTAGACGATGTTATTTTATCCCATTTACCAGCAAACTGTTAACTCCCTACACATCATAAGTTCATAGGAAGGAGAGGCAAATCACTACAACCTTGCCTTCCATAAAATAGTTATATGTTTGGGCAACAAGAATCTTGGGGCTGAGACAAAGTATGTAGGCTTTGGGTCCCCACCATCCATATTTTTACATTTATTAACATGTTACCATTTTAGCAAATGAACCAACCTCTACCACTTCTTCAAAGTCCTCCTCGTCACAATAGTCAAAAAATGTAGGAATAGCATCATGAGGGAGAATTACCTTCAATTCCTTGGTGATTTCCTCAATAACTCATTGAAAGCACTCCTGGCATCACTTTGTGACATGGAAATGGTCCAGTAGTTAGTTAAAATAAACCTCAACTTGATATTCCACACCCTTGATATCATTATGCAACAAATACGCCCCCGCAACATTTGATAACAATAATGCACAGCTCAAGGATTGAGCAACATTGAAAACGTTCCTTTTGCCTCACATGTGCCCCGAATCAAGCAACAAATTTGTCATAGTTAAACAGATGCCAACACAAGGAGCCCCATCCATTTCTTTCGCAAGTTCCTATGTACGCATAACCCATAGCCTCAAGTCTAGATGTCTAATCTCCTTCTCCAAGTATGCAACAAAGTCTTCAATCATTTCTCCACCAGACATTCTTTGCTTCTTATGCTTACCTTTCCCCTTGTCCTCTGACACCATTTCCTTTACCATCTCCACATTTCACCTCTTACCTTTCTTGTTTTTGAATTGATGTCAATTCTGTGTGAAAAAACAAAGCAACCTACTTTGCAAGAGATGACAGATATTTGTTGTTTGGGCACATGTATATTGAATACACCTCTCTCTCTCTCTCTCTCTCTCTCTCTCTCATTATACATACACCACATCTCTCTCTATATATGTATGTATTTATATTATTTAGAACTATATTCAATTATTTTCACTATATTTTAATTTTATAATTTTAACTTTTTTAAAATATATGTAAGTTGTGTTTTGATTTTTATATATAATCACAAAACTCTTTATCTTGTTGACATTGACATAATTACTTTTTCTCTATAAAATAATTAATTTTTCTTTTTAAAGAAATACAACTTTTTAAAACTAATTTAATAAAATATAATTTAATAAGTAATAGTAATAAAATATATATTAATTATTTTATTCTTTTTTTTTTTTGGTGCCTGGTAACTTTTTTCACATCGATGACGACACGCCCTCCGGTACCACGGGGATGGGGGGAGACTAGACCTCATAACCATCAACGGAATTATTTAGCCAATCAAGTCAGGGCCCCGCCCCTTATTAATTATTTTATTCTAATTCACGAAAAAAAATATATAATTTAATCCAAGTTACTTCAAAACAAACTTAGTGTGAAGATACTTTTAATAGAAATATAAGGGTTTCTTTTACTTTATTATTAATTACATTAATAAAAGGTTTAAATAATGACTAATCTATATTTAAATAACTATTAATCTTTGTGATTATTTTTAATATATGTGGTGATTAGATTTTGTAAAGAAAAGGTTGGATGAATATAATATCATTTAGAAAATTTCACCTCACTTTTAGGAGGAAGGAGAATTTTTAGAGGCACAATTTCATATAGTAATTTTTATAAATAATTATTTATATTATGAATATTTTTTATCATATATATGTAATAATTAGAGAAAGGAGTTGTGGTTAATTGGTAGGATCACTTGATTTTCATATTAGAGATTAAGGTTCAATTCTCCCTAACATTATTTTAGTATTGATAAGGAGTGTTGGGGTGATATTCATGTAATTATTACTTCAATTTAATTTAAGTATTAATGCCTTTCTCTAAAAAAATTATTTCATTATTTATTTCTAACCACAAGGCAAGTCCCCTATTGTGTGGCTCTCACCAAGTATTAATACCTTTCTCTAAAAAAATTATTTCATTATTTATTTCTAACCACAAGGCAAGTCCCTTATTGTGTGGCTCTCACCACAAGGCAAGCCTCCTATAACATCTAGGCCATATCTATGATAAAAATGATCATTGTTCATATCTTTCAATGGCTCAATCATTCAATTTACACCCTAAAACCATATCTATCATAAAAATAAATAATACAAATGTACAAACATATTATATTGTTACCTCTCTAAAATAAACTACTACAATTTTTTTAAAATATATAGAAAATACATATAATTTAAAAATGACAACACAGTACATATAATATAATATGCTATTGTCATCTTATATGACTTACAATCAAAACACTTTTTTATCAAACTAGTTTGACTGTAAGCAATGTGTTGCTTTTGTCTTCTTACGAGGCGCTCCAAATGTGCAATTGTATACCTTACCAGGTGACAAATTTTTCTAGGTAATATCAAAGTGTCGAGGCTACTGACATTGGGAATGAAGGAAAATATTTAATGAATTGAATTTATATTTGAGGATATACAAATTTTAATTACTGGGTAAACAACTATGCAACCAGTTGTGTCTCCATTTGACTATTTTTTGG
The DNA here is from genome assembly GCA_027924645.1 of Cunninghamia lanceolata. Lineage (NCBI taxonomy): Eukaryota > Viridiplantae > Streptophyta > Pinopsida > Cupressales > Cupressaceae > Cunninghamia > Cunninghamia lanceolata. Next base: position 6,955,303 of record BSBN01000108.1, read on the forward strand.
TTGCATTTGGATGATAATATAGTTGTTTGTTTATGGCATTTGTCATCCTTTGAAGGCAGAATCAGACCTGGTCGATTGGTTATGATGCCTTCCCATTATCAAGCACCCAAATGATTTTATGGCTAAAATCTTGAAATGAAGATAATTGGCTGAGGATTAAATTAATGAAGTTTGTTTTCAGGAAAAAGGCTACCAGATATAAGCCACTTCAAAACCATCCTATTCAAAAACTAGCTTTGGTTAATGGGTCTTGGTTAAGTCACTGCAAAATTTTGAAGGTAAACCATCTGACAAATGGAGTGTAAGTATCCATTACTGGTGTCTTTGAATTTAGAAAAAACAGATTGAACCAAAAGTTGATCAGTTTTATATGTATAGGTAAAGCAGTTGGTTAAGTCTCTGGTTTGTATAGTAGTTTCAGGGTTGAATCTCCAGAGTTTTATTTTTCGTCTAAACAATATATGATAACGTGCCAGCTGTTTACATCAGGTATACTGACAGAGAACGAGACCTCAAATAAATAGTGGGCATGTTAACCCCAACATACTCATTGTTTAAGCTTTTCCCATATCAGGAGTCATGTTATCATTGATCAACATTTAAATAAAAAATAGTAATACCATAACACACCAGTTATTTACATACAACTTTCTAAAATATATAGAACTTATTTCAAAATTTGGAATTCAACTATATCAATCCATCATACGCAGTGAATCATCAAAATGAAGAAAGAATAATAAACTGCAAAACTATTAAAAACGGGGTTGAGATTGCACATTACATTTCTGCCTCTCCAAACTCTATAAAGTCGCTTAGGGCTCTCCATACTTGGATTATGCATGGGACCAACAAAACCTGCCCAATTCTTTCCAACCTGCTAAATTGTTCCAGTCTCTAAGCCATTCTGTGAAGGAATGCTAACTTAATATGAGACAATATGGAATGTCAGAGGCATGGGATCACTAAATTTTGGAGTGGAACAATAGCAATTGAAATTAAAACTTCAATCCAAATCCAGACCAAATCCAACGTTGAGGAGAACATCTACGGTGAGGATTAAAAAGAGGTTTGCATTGGGATTTGCGGTCAAGGCGAAGAAACGGAGAGGATCATCTGTGAACAAACCAAGCAAGCTGGTGCCAGGTTGCTTTCAAAAAATTGCCTATATGCTACTAAATCATGATTTCTTGGCAGATTATCAAGAATTACTAGTTGGTTTTCCATCACAGTTGAAACAAGAAATTTGTTTTTAATACTGGAATTGTACACCGTGGATATTATCTATATATGACTCTCTTGTAATTGTCATTATCTCCTATTGGTTGTGGGAACCACATGATCAATTTGATGCAATTTTGTCTTAAAGGGGCTTTAAATCTTACCGCTATCCCAAATTTAAGTGGAATAATCAGGATTGACTTACAATTCACGTTATTCTAGTTGTTTAACAGTTGTAAAAGATGAAAATAACACACATACCCTTCTCTCTTATGTTTTGGGTTCACTTGGGTTACACTGATTTTTATGTACTCATAAGTTTAAAAGTGGTATATTTTTGTGTGAAACTTGGTGTACAATATTTGATAAAGCTTAGCCCCTTTATAGCCTCTTCTTTAGATGAAAATAACATCACATACCCTTTTCTCTTATGTTTTGGGCCCACTTGGGTTAGATTGTCTTTTATGTAGTAATAAGTTTAAAAAGTATATTTTTGTGTGAAAATTGGTGTATGATATTTGATAAAACTCAGCGTCTTCATAGCCTTTTCATTAGACATAATATCAAGGATTATTTAGTATAAAAGAATATAATCTTCTCATTAGATATAATATTTGATTAGTAGAATATAATAATGTTTTTGTATTGAGATTTCTAGAAGCTCATTTCTTCTAGAAGCATCTTTGTATTCCTTTAAAACACTTATTATGAAGATGGTTTGGATTGTCTTTGTTGAGAAAAAACAAATTGTGGTTTTTTTTGGTTCATGTGCCCTCATATGAATTGGTATCAGAGTCGAAGGATCATGGCCTTGGATATAGTCTTCTCAAAGGTTTTGATCAACCTTTACCAACTCCCTCCCTTTTTGGTTGCCATAGATCTAGATTCTTTGAAGGTTTCATTTGGTGTTCCCTTCTAGATCTTCATTTGCAAGCCAAGATCTAATCTCCTTGAGGGTTTCTAGCATTAACCCTTATTCTATATTCTCTTTCTCTGAGGTATCGCATTGTGAAACTTTGCATCTAATTTACAGGGCCTTCTAAATGGTTTTGAGGATTTTAACGATCAACAAACCGATTGATTAGTTTAAAACATCCAACTCATTGAGATCTTCGATTTTTTAAAAAATCAAAATCGGAGTTGAGGATCAAAAGTTACACCCTCTAGAAGATACTCTACTGAAAAACCCTTGATAATTTTTTTTTTCTTTTTTCTCACCATCTTGTGATGGCTCCTAAGCGAGATACCCAGTAAGAAGAGACTTCTAAAGAGTTAGTAAACATGAGTACTCTCTAGCAAATTTTACAAAATCAAACAAAGAGCCAAAACCATGTCATGCAAGATCTGGTTGCAACTTTTCAAATAACACTGTAGTGCCCTCTAGCCAATATACATGCCACTCAAACCCCTAGCTTCCAACTTGAAATGAAGATTTTCGTTTCCAAATTTGATGGAAGCTTTGATGGTGAAAAGCTAGATTCTTGGCTTTGTAGTCTTGAGGCATATTTCAAAACACAACTCGATTTGACTAACCCCAAAAAGGTGCAAATAGATGAGGTCCAGCTGTTAGATTTAGCCTTGGATTGGTGGTAAAATCATCAGATAATGCTTGCATTAAAAGGAGAGGAGATCACTAAGTGGTTAGATCAGCAAGTAGCTCTTAAAGAAAGATTTTATCCCCCTGGCTATCTACAGAACATGTTAGGTCAATGGCTACAACTCAAGCAAGCTCAGGGTCAATTGGTGCAACAATATATTGATACCTTCAGGAAACTTCAAGTCAAGCTTAATATTTCTATAGACACTAAAAAATTGCCCTATAATCTTTCTTCTAAATTAAATAAATAATTAAATTTATTTAATTATCCTTATCCTAATCTTTCCTCCAAATTAAATAAATATTTATATTTATTTAATTTTATCCAACTTTTCATTCTATAATTAAATAAATATTTATTATTTATTTAATTATTCATATATGCCACAAATTAATTAAAATTATATTTTAATTAATTAAATAAACTTACCGTATCGATATCCCACTCTTCTCTCTCTCCTTTTAGCATCTCTATCTTCTATCTCTTGATTTTGGAAACTTTCTCCAATCTTCATAAGTTAACTTCAAAGTTATCTTCCGTTGCATAATGGCAACTCTCCCGCTTTTCTTCCACCAAAAATCTATATAAGCCAGGCTCTCTCTTCTCACCATTGGGGGGATTGGATTTTTGATCATAGAACTTTTCATCCATTCATCATAGCTTTCTTGATGCATTTGTGCTTATAAAAAAATCTGAGAGCATCAAATGTGTAATCCAAGATCTTGATGATAGGAAACAATGGAGTTATTTTTCTTTTGATTGCTTATGTTTGGTTTTTTCGTAATTTAATATTACATTTCTGCATTTGTGTTCATTAGGAGATACTTCATTGATGTGATGTTGAAAATATTGTCATTCTGGATTCATTAGCTTTTTCATTTTCAACATCAACAAAATGGTGAACCCAATATGAATTCATGCAAATCTAACATTTTTTTGGGAAATTTTAGGAGCTTGACTTTTGTAGGTGACCTCCAGGCCTGAAACGGACCTCGTCATTGTGTTTGGTAGGCCCTTTTGGTATACCCTATATTTCGCTATTAGAAAAAAAAATTGAAAATTTTTTTGTATAGGCCCCTCCGCAAGGCCATACTGTACAGATCCGTACGACCCCTGCACAAAGGCCTTGGGTCGAAGATCACTGGTTTTTCCTTTTGATTATCCTAACTAAATATTATGTATGGTAGGATTAGTATTCACTGTTGCAAGTTTAAAAGTCTAAATACTTTGGTTGTGGTTTAACAGGTGCCTGGTTTTTATCTTTTGCAAACCTGAGATTTTCGTTTGCTATCTGTTAAAAATTCTTTGGTCGCTACCAATCCCCATTTCCTGTCGCCACTAGCCTAAACCCTAACCCTGGCTTTAAAAAACCCATCATAGCCCTAAAAACCCTGGTCGCCTCCACCATTCAACCTCCACTCACCCTACCTAAAATCCTTTGGTTGCCCTCACAGTTGACAATAGTCGATGTTCTTTGCAGTGCCGACCATCATAGTCGACTCCTCCCGCATTAAACCCTTCACTGACCTCCCTAGTCACGTGCATTTAAAGCCATGGTCAGTCGCATATAGAGCTATTGCTGCCACTTTGGAAACCCTTGACTTGCAATCTTAACATCGGCTGCCATCCATTGAGCGCTGACTATGGGCTCCCAAACCACGCAACTTTCACTTTTGGGCTGCAGTCACATCTATGACCAAAGGGTCGAGGGGGGCTACAAGCCCTCGGTCCCTTTTAATTTTTTTGTCTCTCCTTCGCCCTTGGTCATATTAATGACCAAGGGCCTAGCTTAGGGCTAAACCACCATCTTAAACTGTTAGGTCTAACCGTGACATATGACCATGCTCATACTAACCTCTAGCGGTTATGTCAAACTGTCAGCGCTACCTCCCTTTGCTTTTACATGCCCTAATAGGGCATTTTTTTTCTTTTTATCATAACTTGAGCATACGATATCAAAAATTCACACAAAAGGACTCATCGGAAAGTTGGTTCAGTCGACTATGCAAAGGTATAGGTTTTGTTAGGTAAAGGTGTCATCTTATTAGGTAAAATTTTAGTCAAAGTCAACACTCCATTTAAACTTCAAACGCACATATCTTTCACGTTTTCTGTCCGATTTTCACGAAACTTTTTTTCAAAGTGCTTAGAATTTCATCTAGTTTCTGAGGTTGCTATTAGTTTTGTTGTAACTAATCAAATTGTTTAGATATTCTCTAGATTTGCCTTTTTGGCCTCTTTGGCCTTCGTGTCTTGCAAAGGGAGTATATACTTGATGTTTCATGTTTTTTCACACTTTCATAGAGATTTTATTGCTACTGATATCTAATTTGCAGCATTGTGGCATCTGTTGGGAAAAAATTCCAAACTGAAACTACTAACAGTGGTTTTACAGGACTTTCATTGATTAGATATATTTTTCAAATGTCTGTTTGCACATAGAGTAACTAGGGGGTTAATTAATCATTGTTTGACGTGCTTGAAAGGTGGTACGTGTATGCTCTCACCTTGTGAAAACTCGATGATCAGAAGCCAAACCCATATCTTTTATGTTTTTAATCCCTTAGAGGGCCTGCCTCCCGATTTGTGAGAGAGAATGACCCAAGTGGTACTTTCATTTTGGTCCACTACATAAATAATTGTGGTTGTGACAAAAGTCATCAATCACCTAGTGTGAATGTTCTATACCAACGAAAGTCTCCCTCAATATCCATGAGATGCGTAAAAACCCTTTCTGAGGGCTAGGAGGCCTCTTAAATGAGCGAACCGCCACATGTATAGACACCAGATTATCCTGAAACACTGACTAGAAACCACTTGTTGTAGAGGCCAAAAACCTTTTTGGTTTGTTGGTGCAGGAGGTCGGACCTCCAAATCCTCCCTACACGTACTATTCATGGTAGAGACAGAAAATCCCTCAGTTCATAAGATCTCTGCATCTTTGGGTAAGAGATTTGGTGTGCCCGTGCCATGGTGGGGGAGCCAGTGTCACCAATATCTCTACTTGTATGCCTTGTCTTAGTATATGGAGTAATCCAAGTAGGGACTCAACAAGTAGTATCCTCTTTCCAGCCTAGGTTTGCATGCTTATGAGTGTTTTCAAATTTGTCAAGACTAATGAAAAATTTTGGGGCTAATCTAGGCCCCCATTCAAACTTTTACTCTGATTTTTGTATCAGAGTCATCCAAAACTTTATGTTTGCCGTGTTTTGTGTGTGTTCAAAATAAACATTTTCCATCTCAATCAAACATCACAGGTCTGGAATCTATAACATTTCAACCTTGCAAATCTCAAAAACTTGCTCAAAAAGTCAAACAACCGAAAACAAATAGAAACTATCACTTTTCAGTAGTCCTACACTTTCTAATCCTTGTTCCTAAACATATAAGTGAAAAAAATCCATCATTATTCAAACAAAATTCTCATCTTGCATCTAGGTTGCTCTCTTTGGTCTTCGATCAGGCATTGGCTATCATATTGCTTTACCACTTGAGGTCTATCATACTTGAGTAGGGAAACATATCGTTAGGATATGGTAACTTGGTTGGAGTTTATCACCTCCTACTTTAGCATACCTTTTATTGATCATTGTCCTTATGTCTATCCATCATAGCACAAGAAATCATTGCATGCATAATCATTGTCAAACCTAGAGTTACCTTGATCTATTTCATATTTGTCATCAACCCCCTCAAAGTTTAGTTGGTGTCATCTTACTCATATTCTCATCCTTACCTAGTCCAACCCCCTTAAAGTTTAGTCGGTATCATCTTACCCATATTCTCATCCTTACCTAGTCCAATCTTCATTCGTCAAAATGGTTGTGATCATCAACAAATCTAGGCCAAATCCAAAACCATACATACTCTGAGGTGACCCAAAATTTGTTTCTAGTGATGATGAGAACTTTGTAGATCCTAGTGATGATGAGAACTTTGTAGAATCCTTAGGTCATCTTAATGATACTCTTGACAAGGGAAATACCACCTCAAGTTTGGAATCATACACCAATCCATCTACTAGCCGTCCTCATCCATCCATCCATCCATATGGAACCTCCATCACTATCCAATATAATGCCTATCCCAAAGCCTATTAGTCCTACACCAACACCACCATCAAACTTCCCAAGCTCTAATCCATCAACCAAAGAATCCTTGAATGATTTTCTCCAAAGATCCTTTACAAAATCTAAAAGCAAAAGAAAAAGCTATGGAGAAATCCAAATCCCCTCATCAATTTCATCCTCATCTAGCACAATACACATAAGCCTACACCTTCTACCATTATTCTTCATCCATTATATTGTCCATCTACCCATACTCTTGCAAAGGATGTGATCCAACGGCTACTAGCATGGAATAGACCATCCGCATGTCAAGCACCCATTGATGAACCTACCAAAGAACCTTTGAATGCCATGTCCACTTCTTCAACCCCATCATGTGGTCCACAACCCCTCGAGCCTATTAAAAATTTTCCTCCCGTGAGTTCATTGCCCTCTCATATTGTTGACCAAGAGCCTATCCAAAAGTCATTCACTTCCATTCAAGCAAACCAATAGGTATGTCAAGATCACAATCTTAAGCACGTGGAAACATCAAACCCTCATTCTAATTAAGATCAAGTCACTTTCATCCAACCCATACATAACCTAGATATCTTTTCCATGATCAAGATATCTATGATGAAGAACCTATGCATGAGCAACTTGATCCTATTCATGAGCGAGACACCCAAGACCTACATACTCCATCTAATGGAAGTCTTGTTGACCAACTTAAGCATTCACCTTGTTTCATGGCCTTCCTTCAAAACAAAGAAACTTCTCCTCCATCTATCCCTAATGAGCAAACATCCACTTGTCATGATGAGACACATGCCTCCCAAGTACACATAGAAGATCAAACCAATAGCTTGGATCTACATGCACATAATCAAGATCCTAATGATCCTTCCACATCCACTATCAACCCCATTTCAAATCCACCAACATGTCCACTTGGTCTTACCACCTTCAATCATGAATGTTCCTCCTTAGGAAAGCAGCAACCATTATCCACCACTTCACCTTCTCCATCCAATAATGAACTCAAGTCTAGTGTCCAAACTACACCTAGTCCCATAGTCCACCACATACTCCAAAACATGAACTACCAAGGTAAAGACTTAGGCCTTCACGAACAAGGTATTTTAGAGTCAATCCATGTCAATTTTCCTCCACGCTCATATGGCCTTGGATATACACCCCAAGGTAAACAATCTAAAGATGTTGGTACTTCCCCCATGCATCTTAAATCCACCACTTTCCATCACAAGTCCTATCATGTACCCAAAACATATGTGGCCATTCCACCTCCATCATCCTACAAATGTCAAAAGCATGTGACCATAAACCTCCCACCATCCACTTTACCTCCATTACTTCCAACTCTTAATATCCCTCCATCCACTTTACCACCATTTCTTCCAACGCCTAACATCCCTACCATCCATAACACCCTTTACATTAATAATCATGACCAACAAATGCATACTTTGTCTAAACATGAAGCTTCCACCATGTCCATGGGATTAAAAAATACAAAAATGGATGCTCTACCTATAAAGCCAAAAATCCTAAAGGTCCTCATGCCTTAGGACATCAATGCAAAAAGTCAAAGCCAAATACATCCAAAAGGCTACCCAAGCCCATACCTTCAAAAGCAAAGTCTAAAACTAAAATGTTATGGGTACCTAAGCAAAAAGAAAGCAAGTCAAATGAGGCATCCACATCTCAAAAATCCCAACCATCCTCTTCCATCCAAAAATTCCATTCCACTCAAAAGTTTCAAATTCCTTCATCCCACAAGCAAAGTAAAAATCATAAAAATTCTAAGTCTATGTGGGTCCCTAAAGCACTTCGTCAACCATCTCCTAAGAAAACATCTCCATTACTCCCAAATCCCCCTTCCAATAAAAAGCTTTAAACTCCACTTCGGTGTGTGCAACCATTGGTCATGGTTCCCTTCCATTCCACAACATTCCCACATACCTCCATCTCCCCATCTTCCATCTACTATCCTCCTTATTTCTTCTGTCATATCCCAATGGTCCATGCTTTTTGCATAAGTGCTTATATCTATCTCTTTATCTCCATCATAATCCACCATCCTCGCATGCATAAACCTTTCATAATCCACTATCTACCTACTCCATCTTCCACTCATGCAATCTCTTACCAACATCTATGAGCATAATGACTTGACATGGTCCATGTGATGACATCCATCTCTAGTGGGACTATCACCTTTCATGGAATTAGACACTTGAGTCCCTCCTATTCATATTTCCCTATCTCATCAAACAATTTAAAAAATCAAAAAAGTAAAGAGAAATCCCTTCATCCAATGGTGAAAACCACCCTTGGTACCGCCTTGGATAAGTACCATGATGAAAACCTGACAAACAAGTGTCATGTGTAGGTGATCTTCTATGTCACTTACACTTGGGGGCACATTGTCTCATCTATCCTAGCATACCATTTCCCTTCCTTATCCATTACACCTACATATGCCTATCATATTGAGTCCATTCATCCTCCCTTCCTTGTTTTGATCTTGATAAAGAAATGGAGGCAAAATGTTAACACATGTCATGGATATCTCTTGATATACTTCATCCTTTCCAAATACATCTTATCACCCTATTGTCATAAGCTTTGTCGTGAAAAATCCTAAGCATTGTACCTAGAATGGGGCATGTTATTTCTATGTGAGATGGCCCTTTGAGATCACATCCTTGCTCTCTTATGCCTACATCCATTCCACCCCTTATCGCCCATCCATTTATTCAATCCTACCTCCATCCTTGCACCTAGACTTGGTTTCCCTTGTCATTGGTATCTAGCACAAAGGCTACCCGAATCGTCATCCAATGCCATCCTAAAACATCTCAAAAAACACAAAAAAAAAAATCAAAACATTGCAAAAAAATCCAAAAAAATCAAATATTCCAAAAAATAGAAAAAAATCAAATATTCCAAAAAATAGAAAAAAAAATCAAATATTCAAAAAATCCAAAAAAATTAAATAACTTCAAAAATTCTAAAACAATGATACTTTCAGATCGCCACATAGCTCTAAACTTCAAGGAAATTAAAACACACCAAGATTGACAATCAAGCAGACATTACAACATACCTATCAATCCATCTTTCAAATCCAACCAAATGCATAAACTATGACAAGAATCAATTCTACATTGAAGCATGATGCCTGTTTGTTTATCGGTCTTTGATTGTTTTATGATTTTATCTTTGGTGGCATGTCTTTTAGCTTCTCGAGGATGTCTTGGACTAGAGAGGTGACGATGGGGCATGTTTACTTGTTTGTTGTATGTGGATTGTTCCTTATTCATAGGATAACTCGTCTTAAGACATGGTTGTCTAAAATCATTGAGGACCTATGAGTCTAGTGTGGATGAGAGCATTCCTTGTCTGATAGTGTCTTCCATGCAATAAGTATTTAGGTCATCTAGGGTCCTTATACCTAAATGCTTATACTTTATTGCTAAATCAAAATGCAAACAATATTCAGGTCATCTAGACATTCATGTTATCTAGGTGCTTATACTAATTTGCGACATAATAAGCTCAATGATGATAAAGCACTATGTAAAGCACAAGAATTTTCATCACCTTCATTTCCTTCATATTCTGTTTCACCCATCATTTCTTCCATCATCTATTTCCTTTATCATTTCATTTTTCTTCATGCTCCTTATCCCAAGGAGTAATTAATCGCTTTATCCAAATGATACCTGTCTCCTAATCCAAATATCAAATCAATCAACTTGCTTTTTAGCATGAGAATCCAATGCTTCCTGATCACTCAATCTATTAATCAATCATTGTTTTGTGCTAGCATCAATCTCAATCAACTTAATCAGCTTATCAATCTGGCTATACCAAACCTTTCCATCAATTGTTCAGTTACGCCTATCAATTGTACATTTTCATCAAATGTACATCTTCACTTATCATTTGTGCATTTTCATCAAATGTACATCTCCGTTTAATCACTCGCACAATATCAATTATCAAATCCTCTCCCCGTGATCTATCAAGAGATTAATCTTATCATAGCTTGTTTGATCAATCTCTCGAGGGGGCATATCATCCTTACCAGGATATCCCTAGGACATGTATCAGTTAATCAGTTCTTCTTTTTCTTTGAAACAACGCGACAAGCTGCATTGTCTCAAAGAGGGGCAAAATGTAGACACTAAAAAATTGCCCTAGAATCTTTCTTCTAAATTAAATTTATTTAATTATTTATATCCTAATCTTTCCTCCAAATTAAATAAATATTTATATTTATTTAATTTTATCCAACTTTTCATTCTATAATTAAATAAATATTTATTATTTATTTAATTATTCATATATGCCACAAATTAATTAAAATTCTATTTTAATTAATTAAATAAACTTACCATATCAATATCCCACTCTTCTCTCTCTCCTTTTAGCATCTCTATCTTCTATCTCTTGATTTTGGAAACTTTCTCCAATCTTCATAAGTTAACTTCAAAGTTATCTTCTGTTGCATAACGACAACTTTCCCGCTTTTCTTCCACCAAAAATCTATATAATCCCTCTCTCTTCTCACCATTGGGGGGATTGGATTTTTTATCACAGAACTTTTCATCCATTCTTCATAGCTTTCTTGATGCATTTGTGCTTATAAAAATTTGAGAGCATCAAATGTGTAATCCAAGATCTTGATGATAGGAAACAATGGAGTTATTTTTCTTTTGAATGTTTATGCTTGGTTTTTTCGTAGTTTAATATTACATTTCTACATTTGTGTTCATTTAGGAGATACTTCATTGATGTGATGTTGAAAATACTTTGATTTTGGTTATATATTCATTAGCTTTTTCATTTTCAACATCAACAATTTTAGATGCAGAAGAGGTACTTGTTAAATTTTATTTTTGGTATGTCTCCTTTCCTTTGTAAAGAACTAGCTATGTTTGAAGATAAATCTTGAGATAAGGATTTTAAGCTTGAAAAGACTGCAAAAATAAGTTAGGGCTTTAAAAGGGGATGTAATAGGGCACCTCTAAAATCTCCAATAACCCTAGTGGCCAATCATAATTTCTAAATAAGTCACCCTCCCCTAGCACTAGTAGTAAGAAATAATTTTGTAGCTATCATAAGCAATGTTAGGAACTAGTGTATAACATAGGTAATATAATAAATAATAAATAATGTAAGTGATTATGTAATAATTGCATTAGTTTGTAGAGATTAGTTATTAGTTAGGATTTAAGTGGTTTGGGTAGTTAGAAAGTAGAAAGGCTTTATAAATCCATTGAATGCAATAATGTAAGAATGTTGAAGATAGCAAATTGATTATTGTGTAAGAGCCTCTAGCTCTTCTTCATGTCTACATTTCATTATGGTATCAAAGCAAGTTTCTTGGACCTCTATGTTCATCTTCCATTTGATCATCCTTTCTTCTCCAAAGTAATGCTCACAATGGCAATGCAGTGATGACCACATGCAGTGCTCATCCATTGTTTTGCTCATTCATCATTCTTGTATTTTGTTGATATTGATGTAATGCAGACCATGTGCAAATCAATGACATTCACTATCCATCTGTATTTTCTTCTCTATCCATCTTGTTCACTCTTTTTGTCATTTTCTCTCCATTTTGTTCATTTTATATTAAAAATCAAAAAAACAATATATATAGTCTAGTTTTTGGTTTCTTTTTTTTGTATTTTGGAGCAAATCTTTGCATAAGGAGGTTTTTTGTATTGAGAGATTAAAGATTTATTTTGAGATTTATAGAAAGTGTATTGATGTGCATATAAATCAACCCATAAACTAGTTATTATAACCTCATTTCTAGTCACTATTGACTAATATTTGGTGAGGAGGGGCATCAAAGGCAATGAAATGGCATGACTTCATGCAATTTGAGCAATTAAAGAAAAGCAAACCAATAATTCAATACAATGTGTTATGGTAGCAAACTAAAGATAGCTTCATTTTATTCTTGTGATTAAGTGCGACTCTCTTCTATTTATATTGGCAATGTGGGAGATTGTTGTTTTTTTTGGTGTTGGAAGTGTTGTTAGAGGCTATCTCTTACAATAGTTAATGTATATAAAGTTCACTAGTTAGTTATGGTTGATTAATTGTCATTTATATGATGCATAACATGACTGGAAATATGTATTATTGCAACTATAATCAATAATAAGAGTCTAGTTTTCATATTTATGTTTATTTCTTTCCATAGAGTTTACAACATATATGGCTAGGAAGTTTAAAAGGTCCAAGCCAAAGGCATGACAAGAAGATCATCCCAAACAATGTTTGATTTATCTGCAGCAAAGCCTCACCATAATCGTACAATCTTGTTCACCATAATTAACTCCATTTTGTCAAGAAGTATCCAAGGTATGAGAAGAGGCATTCAAAAATACCTACGCTTGTTTCCATGTGAAGGAAAGGGATCATGTTATAATTGGGCAGTGCAGACCTAATTCAACATCTTGACTATGATCAATACCAATGGGCTCTAGTAGGGGGCAAGCGAAGAAAGGCTTTACAACAATTTGATGATACCTATATAAAACTATGACATCCAAGAAGATTTGGAGTTCTTTCATTGAAGGGGGGAAAATTTTGAAATAGATGAATCTCAGTGGCAACTCAAAAGACAGAGGCAATGACCGACCAAGGCCAATTATCGATACGTCAATGCAACACTAGAATAAAAGTTCCTATGTCAGCACTAAAGGGGGATGTTAGGAATTAGTGCATAACATAGATAATATTATAAACAATAAATTTAATGTAAGTGGTTATGTAATAATCACATTAGCTTGTAGAGATTAGTTATTAGTTAGGAAAGTGGTTTTGGTAGTTAGAAAATAGAAAGGCTTTAGACAAAGCCATTGAATGTAATAATTTAAGAATGTTGAAGATGGTGGATTGATTATGATGTTGGAGCCTCTGACTCTTCTTCATGTCTACATTTCATTAAGTGTTGGGGTCGTTCCACTAAGGAGTGCAGGGTACTCCAAAATAATAGAAGGAAAAACACTCCTTGTAGAAGAGAAACAAAGGAATATGGGAAAGGTGGAGGATTCACCCATAATGAATGTTGATAATCTTACAAAGTCTGATCCTGCCCTTGTTCTCATGTCTAAGAACTCCTTTAAGGCTTCTTACGAGTCTATTTTCACACAAAACTATCAAATCAAGAATATTATGGCTCTTTTGATCATTGATAATGAAAGCAAAAATAATATGGTTAGTGAAAGTTTGGTCACCACTCTTCAACTCCCCACATATGATCATCCTCAACCATATCATCTAGGTTGGGTACAAGAACATGGGCCTCATAAGTTAATCAACAAGATTTGTGCAATGCCAATTTCCTATTGGGCCTTTCTAGGATGACAGTTGAATGTGAAGTAACACCATTGGATTGCTCAGTTGTCCTTCTTGGATGTGTAAAGGTAAAATTTGGATAGTTGAGTTTTTTGGTAGTTTTGTGTATGTATTGTTGGGAATTAAGGTGCCTCAACCTTGGTAATTCCTTGCATTATTTATGTTTGTATTTATTAATTAATTTCCTATGTTGTAAATAAATTGTAAATTCCATATTGTCATATTGTGGGATGTGGCACGATGATGTGTCGTCCTACATGGAAGATGACAACTTGTAATTGTGTCCTCACATGAGGAGATAGGCATCCCACTTTGTGGTAGGAGAATTTTTCCATGTGTCAGCATCTTGGATGTTGTGTAAGGGAATATTGATCGAAACAGTTATGACGGATACCTATGACAGAATCTATGACATGTAAGAGTCATAAATAGAAGCTTGTAAGATAGGTGAAGACATGTGTCATGAAGCATCTTTGAATAAGGCATATTTGGGCACCCAAAGGTGGACTATGACATGTTGTAAGATAATATGCTATTTATAGCCTATGTATGACAGATTCTCTTACAGCTATAAGTTGTAACCGCTATGACAAATTCTATGACAATAGTAAGAGCATCTGTCATCAAGCCCATTTTGGAAATAGATGACCTCTTTAGGATGGAAGCTGTTGACAAGTGTCAGGTATATTCTACAATGTTGACCAAGTGTCCTTAGGCATGGGTTTTGGGCCATGAGGCCAAGTTGAATGCCAATCCCAAGATAGGTCCAATATTGCATTGTATCTTCTATATAAACAAGTGCTTGGAGAGGGAGTTGTATCACAGGTTTACATGTACTGTTATGCTACCGGATTGACTCCAGATATGAGTGTCGAAGACCATTGAAGCTTCCATTACAAGTGTATTGTAAACAACTTTCAGATTTGTTAATACCTTGTGCAGGTTTCTGAGTGTGGGGTTTTTTCACCCGATAAGGGTTTTCCCCACTGTAAATCTTTGTCTCTCTTCTTCTGTCTTCTTTCTAGTTCATGTGTATTGCTGCAATATCTCATTTACATGTTCTATGTTGCTGTAGTTGTAAGGATTAATTTAAATTTGCATAGCCCTCTCATCATTAGATTAGTGTAGGAAGCGATTTCCACACACCTAGCTTCCTTTCAGTTGGTATCAGAGCCTGGCCAGTTTTGGTCTTAGCTGTTGGGTAGCGGTTTTTTGAGCTGATCTTAAGTTGAGTGGGATTCTATGCAGAGTATTCTAATTTCTATTGTAGCAAGGAGATGGCAAGCACATTCGGAAGAATGCAAGTGGAAAAATTCAATGGCACTAATTTCGAGCTGTGGAAGCTCAAGATGGAAGACATGCTTGTTGACCGAGACCTTTGGGAAAGTGTTACTAGAACTAAACCAGTTGCAATGCAACAAGCTGATTAGGATCTCAAGGATCAGAAGGCTAAGGGTCTCATAAGACTTAATCTGTGTTGTTATATGTCCATGAGGAGAAAACTGCAACCTTACTTTGGAAGAAGTTGGGAGATGTGTATCAAGCCAAATCCCTGGTTAATAAACTTTTTCTGAGAAAGAAGTTGTATTCTCTTCGAATGGAGGACGGAGAATCCGTTGCCGAACATATGAATGCTTTTAACATGTTGGTTGCACGGTTGACATCTGTGGGTGTGAAAATGGAGGAGGAGGATTGATGCATGACCCTACTTTGTTCTTTGCCAGATTAGTGGGATCATCTTGTCATGGCTATCAGAAGCACCACTACCACCTTCAAGATGGAAGATGTGGTATCTTCGTTGTTATCTGAAGAGATATGGAGAAAGTCTTTTGAGGCAGCCAAAGAGGCTCTTGTGGTTCGTGGAAGACCCAAAGAGAAAGGGAAGAAGAAGGACAAGAAAGGTGAAAAGGGTAGATCCAAATCCTGTGGGAGATCCAAATCTCCTAGAAAGTCCAAGGCTCTTTGTTGGAACTATGGTAAAACTGGGAATTTCTGAAAGGAATGCAAAGAGGAGAAGAAAAGAAGAAGAAAGCTCCTGATTCAGATTCTGACAAATCACAAGATGATGGTGATACTTTCATCGTAGCCCTGACAACCCATGCATCTGATGATGTGTGGCTGATTGACTCTGGTGCATCATTCCACATGACCTCTCATCGAGACTGGTTCACTAAGTATGAGGAGTTTGATGGTGGAAAGGTGTACTTGGGTGATGACTCTCATCTGAAGATTGTTGGTCATGGAAGAGTCTCTATCTGATTCCATGATGGTAGTGTGAAGGTGATCTCTGGGGTTATGCATATCCCAGGCTTAGCATGGAACCTACTTTCTATAAGTAGTTTGAATGATGCAGTTGTTCAAGTTGTCTTTTCGAAAGAAGGATGCAAGATGACTAGAGGAGCTATGGTGCTTGCTAAGGGTACTAGGAGAGGTACTCTGTTTCAGCTGGAGGCATGCATTTCACAATGCAGTAGTTCTTCTGATTCAAAGAAGAGGGCAGCAGTCACTTCATCCCTACCATTTGAATGAGCAGTTACGAGATCTATTGTTTCTAGTTCTGATGTTTGTAATCATGCCTTGGAAGTTAAACTTCTTGCTGAAAAGACAATGTTATGTCATAAGAGATTTGGCCACATTGGTGAGAAGGGTCTGCGTACCCTGAAAAATAAAAACCTCATTGAGGGGTTAGATGATTGTAATCTTGAGTTTGACTTTTGCGAACATTGCATATATGGGAAACAAAACTGTGTTTAGTTTTATTCGAGTTCTCACAAGTCTTCCGGTGTGTTGGACCTTGTTCATTCTAATGTATTTGGTCCTGTTAATGTTCCTTCATTATCAAAATCTGTATATTTTATATCTTTCATAGATGACTATTGTGGAAGGACATGGATTTATTTTTCTCAGAAGAAAATCTAAAGTCTATAGTAAGTTTAAGGAGTTTAAGGCCTTTGCTAAAAATCAGACTTGTAAAAAGATTAAGTGTTTGAGAACTGACAATGGTGGTGAGTTCTGTTCTATAGAATTTGATAAATATTGCAAGGAACTTGGGATTGAAAGACATAAGACAACTCCGTACACCCCGCAGCAAAATGGAGTTGCAGAAAGGATGAACATGACACTGATGGAGAAGACTAGGAGTATGCTTAGTGGAGCTGGCCTAGAACAAAATTTTTGGGCTGAAGCTGTTGCCATTGCTTGCTATCTTGTTAATAGATCTCCTATATCAACTCTTATTGGAAAGACACCCATGGAGGTGTGGTCTGGTAGAAAGCCTTCAATAAGGCATCTTCGTATTTTTGGTTGTGAGGCATATGCACATGTGCCTAGGGAGAAGTAGTCAAAATTGGAGAACAAGGCTGTTAAGTGTATCTTCATTGGCTGTGGTGTCAGTGTGAAAGGATACAAGCTTTGGGACCCTATGGCTGAAAAAACATTGTATAGCAGAAGTGTCATCTTCAGAGAGCTTACACCTTATTCCACTATTTTATAGCCAGAAGAAAAAGAAAAGAAAGAGGATGTTGTTCAGTTTCCTACTACCTCTGAGAAGACTGAACAAAAAGACAATGTTAGACCTGATGATGAGGAGAGCTCTTGCAGCTCTGAAAGCTCAGATGAAGAAGTTGAACCTCAACGTTAGCTCTTGAGGAGGTCTACACGGATAAGAAAGCAACCTGAAAGGTTTGGTTTTACATTGCTTGATTCTAGTTGTGCTTTGGCTTTGCTTACTAACAGTAATGAACCTAGAACTGTATCAGAGGATATGGACATGAAAGATGCAGGTTCCTGGAAGGAGGCCATGGAGGATGAAATGGCTTCTTTGGAAAATAATCAAACTTGGGACTTGGTGCCTTTGCCTCCTAGATGGAAACCCGTTGTGTTACATCCCTCTTTTTGGAAACAATTATGTTATTTACTTTCTTGCAAATTTCAGTAATATATAATGTTGTGGACGACATGGAAACTGATGATTTATTTTACAAAGTTAGTTCTATGGAATTATAGAAGTCTATTGATTATGATCAATGTGATATTGTAGACTAAATGTCTTTTTGATAAATGTAATGATGTTTTGGATATATTATGCTTTGATTTGGAACATAGGTGCTTTGACCACAAAATTGTATGTGAGACTGTCGTTGCAGGAACAGGTGGACCGAGTTCGATGGGAAGAGAAAGTATCTTCGAGAGAGAGTATAGACTCTGGAAATTAACCATGGGTGTATGTTACTGAGATCGCCAAATAGGTAGATAAACCTTGGAACCATCAAGTTAGTCTTGTTTGTCGGTTGGGTTAGTTAACTAGATGTCGACGTCAAAGGATAAAGTATAACATCCTAGTCGAAAGTTGTCATATAGAATCTTGGAGTCGTCGATGTCATCGTAAGTCCATCATAACAAGTCAACTTAGTTAGACATTTATTATTTTCGTTTATAATTATTTAATGAACCATCCTGTGGCGAAATCGTAAATCATGTCTCGTAGTCGAAAGAGGCGAGAATTCGTTTTGCACATTAAAACGATTAGTAAACCTTGTGATGCATTACGACCAATCCGTTGTGATTGTCGTCAAACGCGTCAAACTTGTGTTGTGAAGTTATTCTTTTCGCGTAGATCGACGAATGTCGATTTGTAGCCATAGCGTGTAATAGTTCGATATGGTCGTCGTTCAGCTTGTGTCTTTTCCCTTTAGCTTTGACCGTGAGTTTTTTTAGTCTGACCTTGAGTCTCTTATCTAGAGTGGTCTTTATTTCCTTTTCTTATTTCAACCATTGAGATGCCTTATGCATTTGTTTATCTGCCACCTTGTTGTGTTTAACTCCTCGATTTAAATCTTTAAGTTGGTCTTGGAAAAATTAGATGCCTTTTGTTTTAATAAGGACGGACAATGTCCTTTAACAAGCCTCACTACGAGGAGCTTCTTCATCGTGGAAGATAGTGGAGTGAGTTGGAGAAACCACATATTACTGATTGATGTCCCATCACTAAGGGAGTGCAAAGGCATTGGGGGTGATGGGGTTGAAGCATTAACCAAACGGCAGAATGTTAGGAAGTGTTCCTGCACGAGATGTTAGTTTTGCATAGTGGTAGTTTCTAAGGAGAGGAAAAACTTTAATGTTAGATTCCCTCGCGAGGTGGAGGGAGAGAGATGTAGTCTGTCGTGGCTAAGTGGAGGAACGGTAGTTAAAGATGTCAGGAGGCGAGTTATTGGAGGGGCATCGTGGAAAGGGTGAAGAATGATGGAAGTTGTGAAAGAAGATGGGGGGCGGTTTTAGTTGTTATTGTTGGAAAGGCCGTCGTGGGAAAATGAAGGAAGGGGATCGCGGTGTAAAGGAGAAGGAACGACAGAGAACATAGGAGGATTCGGCCGTGGCTTGAGTGGAGGAAAATGACAGTTGTTATTGTTGGAAAGGCCGTCGTGGGAAGAAAGGGGAGAGATTCTATTGAGTGGGAAAGATAGTTAATGAAGAGGTTTTTCACTGTGAAAGGAGAGCATAACTATGGTAGAGAGGATAACGCTGTAAAAGGAGAGCATAACTGTGTGTAGAGAGGGGGAACGCTATGTAAAGAGAGGATAGCTGTGTGAAGGGAGCATAACTGTGTAAAGAGAGTGGAAGGAAAAACTGTGTAGAGGGAGAGAATCTGGGTAGAGAGAAGTGAGTTGTAGGGACTGTCGTGGTTTGTAGCAGAGGAGAGAAACATGGAGGAGAGGAGGAAAGTTAGTCGCTGTTGAGTAAGGAAGAAAAACTAAAACGGCAGAGAAGAAGAGTGACTCTGCGCATCATAGAAAGGGTAGAGAATCTGAGAGTTGCAGAAAGAAAATCTTAGAAGTTAGACTCGGCAGAGAAGAGGAGAGACAGGGAGAAGCTTTGTCGCCTGCGCAGAAATATTGCTGTGCTCTTCATTGCCAAGGTAAGAAATATATCTACAACGAATATGATATCATGATAATGTCTTTTACTGCGATTCTGAGAGAAGTTCATCATTATAAATGTATTATTACTGTGTTATGGTAAGAAACCTCTGTGATAATAATGCTACTGATGATTAGTATTCAAGAACTTAGAAAATAGATCATTATCTCTCTTAGTTGATGTTGAAAGACGATAGAGCTTAGACCTCAATGTGCATTCTTCTAAGAATGACTACCGCATGATACAACTGTAAATTACAAACTTCAAACCGTCGGCAATGACATAAAATATTAAGAGTTTCCTTTAGGACTGAGATATCAACATAAAATTTCCCTTAGGGCACTTGAAACAATAGCTCCATTGTGAAAAAATCACGTTGCTCCATGTGCATGTTGTGTGGAAGATTAAAACCACAGATTTAAAGCAAGTTTGACGAAAAACTTTAGTGTGTTTGATAGCCGAAGTGGTAGTTGCAACCAGCTTAAGACGTTTTCCTCTTTTATCTTTTGTTAGAGGTCGACCACGCGTTTGGTCATCTCTAAGGTCATAAGAAAGAGTCCAAATCTTTCATTGTTTTATTTTGCGATTCTTACCTCAATAACTTATGCGAAATTAATTGACTTGGAAAGCGAAGTAGGGAGTTAATGTACTTGTGTCGAAAACTGACATGGGTTTGTAACAAGCATGTAGAGTGGAAAACCCGCATGTTGAATCCAGATTATGTTGCATGCGACAATGCTAGTATCGTTGTGTAGGTCTTGAGAGTCTAGAACCCTTGAATTTCGGGTTAGCGGGAAATTGTTTTAGATACTGAGTGTGTTGTGCAAACATGGAAACCGAGTAAACAAGTGTGAAATCACTTAGGAGTGAGCATTATTAATCAAGGTTTTTCTTTACTTGAATATGAGTTCATGAAACTATGAACTCAGAAATTTAGTAAATGTTGCACCTTGCGCTATTTTAGGAGGAAATCCTAAACCCTTGAGGTCATCAAGGTCGTCAATTGGTTCAAACTAACAAATAGGAAACTGTAGGATTTCGATCAATTCAAGTCGAGTAGGGTGGGTGAACCAAGTTCATGCGTTCTTAGAACGCTAATTAAAAACAAATCCTTTGGCCAAGGTGGTGTACTATCCTCAAGTGCATCGAACGTTCACCGTAACTGGATGGCGTTTCTTGTGGAGTGTCGTGTATGACTAGAGGGTATCTAGGGATCTGCACGATAACAAGACACGTAGGTTACAACACCAGAGCTCAGATGGCAAACACGATGGTTATCCTAAGTCTATCCTCTTGAGTAGGGTAGGGCCACTTCCGGTTAGGAAGGAGTGTGGGAGACCGACGGTCTGTGGTTGGAGGTTAAGCTCCTTGAAGATACTTTCTCTTCCAAATATTGAGGAATGCCGAGTCTTGAATGTGATGGGTTGACAACCGAGATGCATGATAATGGTATGTTTCCAATATTTGTTGTTTCAAGAAAATTTCATTTGTTAGAAAACAAAATGTTTAATGTATATCATTTCTTTCAACTTTATGAAAATGAGATCATGTTTATGATAAAATGAAAAATGTTGTATTGGATTATAGATGAGTTACTTTTGTATTAGATTTCCTAGTAAAAAAAAATTATCGTTGTGAAAACTTAGTTACTTCTTGTCATTTCGGATTTGGATGTTACATGTTGGATGCAAATGGGTGTTCAAGAAGAAATTTGGTGCAGATGGTAGTGTTGAGAAGTATAAGGCCAGATTGGTTGCAAAGGGGTATTCACAAGTGGAGGGTATAGATTATGGTGAGATTTTCTCTCCCGTTGCAATGTTGACATCTATTCGATTCCAGTTGTCTCTTGCACTAGCTTATGACTTAGAGGTAGAACATATGGATGTGAAGACAACTTTCCTTCATGGTGATTTGGAGGAAGAAATCTACATGTCACAGCCAGAGCATTACATGGTGAAAGGTAAAGAAAATTTAGTTTGCAAACTTAAGAAGTCTTTGTATGGTTTGAAGCAATCCCCTAGGAGATGGTACTTGAAGTTTGATGCCTTTGTGTTGTCAATTGGATTTGTGAGATCGAAATCAGATCACTGTGTGTATTATAAGTTTGATGGTGATCGTATTCTCATTGTTGCACTATATGTTGATGATATGTTGCTCATTGGGAAGGATAAGAATATGATTGTTGATTTTAAATCTTAGTTGTTAGTACAGTTTGAAATGAAATATTTAGGGGCAGCCAGGTACATTCTAGGAATGGAAATCAGAAGAGACAGAACCAATAAAAAACTTTGGTTAAGCCAGAGTAAGTATGTGAAGACCGTGTTGGATAGGTTCAACATGGCAGATTGTAGACCATTGTGTGTTCCTGTTTCTTTGGGGACAAAGTTGTCTGTTGAGGATTGTCCAAAATCTCCTAATGAGGTGGAGGACATGAGCAGAGTACCTTATGCGAGTCTTGTTGGCAGTTTGATGTATGCTATGGTCTACACAAGACCAAACATTGCCCAAGCAGTGGGAGTCCTTAGTCGATTTATGGCTAATCCTGGATGAGTTCATTGGAATGCAGTTAAGTGAGTGTTCAGATATTTGAGGGGTACTTCCGAGTATTCCATATTCTATCATGGTAATGTTACAGGACCTCTGCATGATGTTGATATTCGTGGATTTGTGGATTCAGATTGGGCAGGTGACATTGACAACAGGAGATCCACGAGTGCTTATGTGCTTACACTGTTTGGTGATGCTATTAGTTGGATGAGTAAGCAACAACTTGTGGTTGCTTTATCCACGATAGAAGATGAGTATATGGCAGTAACTCATGCTTGTAAGAAAGTCATTTGGCTTAAGAGATTGTGTTCAGATATTAGTGTTGATGCACGTCAAATCACGATCAGTTGTGATAGTCAGAGTGTAATTTGCCTTGCGAAGAATCCAACTTTCCATGTTAGAAGAAAGCACATTGATGTTCAGTTTCACTTTGTGCGAGACATGGTTGAAAATGGAAAGGTAAATTTGGAAAAGGTAGATACTTTGAAGAATGTTGTAGATGCATTGACGAAGCCAGTGGGCACAGAGAAGTTCAAATGGTGTTATGAGTCTATGGGCCTCTCGGCCTATAGCAGTTAAATCCTGTTATTCTATTGGCTCTTAGAAGGTGTTCGACAAGTGGGAGAATGTTGGGAATTAAGGTGTCTCAACCTTGTTAATTCCTTGCATTATTTATGTTTGTATTTATTAATTAATTGCCTATGTTGTAAATAAATTGTAAATTCTATATTGTCATATTGTGGGATGTGGCACAGTGATGTGTCATCCTACATGGAAGATGACAACTTGTAATTTTGTCCTCACATGAGGAGATAGACGTCCCACTTTGTGGTAGGAGCATTTTACCATGTGTCGGCATCTTGGATGTTGTGTAAGGGAATATTGACCGAAACAGTTATGACAGATTCCTATGATAGAATCTATGACATGTAAGAGTCAGAAATAGAAGCTTGTAAGATAGGTGAAGACATGTGTCATGAAGCATCTTTGAATAAGGTATATTTGGGTGCCCCAAGGTGGACTATGACATGTTGTAAGAGAATATACTATTTATAGCCTATGTATGACAGATTCTCTTACAGTTGCAAGTTGTAACCGCTATGACAGATTATATGACGGTCATGTCATAAGAGCATCTGGCATAGCCCATTTTGGAAATAGGCGACCTCTTTGGGATGGGAGCTGTGGACAAGTGTCAGGAACATTCTAAAATTTTGACCAAGTGTCCTTAGGCATGGGTTTTGGTCCATGAGGCCAAGTTGGATGCCCATCCCAAGATAGGTCCAATATTGCCTTGTATATTCTATATAAATAGGTGCTTGGAGAGGGAGTTGTATCAGAAGTTTACAGGTACTGTTATGCTGCCGGATTGACTCTAGATATGAGTGTCAAAGACCATTGAAGCTTGCATTGCAAGTGTATTGTAAACAACTTTCAGATGTTAATACATTGTGCAGGTTTCTGAGTGGGGTTTTTTCACTCGATAAGGGTTTTTCCCACTGTAAATATTTGTCTCTCTTCTTCTGTCTTCTTTCTAGTTCATGTGTATTGTTGCAATATCTCGTTTACTTGTTCTATGTCACTATAGTTGTAAGGATTAATTTGAATTTGCATAGCCCTCTCCTCATTAGATTAGTGTAGGAAGCGATTTCCGCACACCTAACTTCCTTTCATGTATCCTCCTTTCACCCTTTCATTCAAGGAACTAAGGTTGAGTTGCAATGTACTATCATACCCTAGGTCACTATTGAGATGTAGGGAAACTTGGATTTTTATGATTTGATTTCCAATTATCTTCTTTTATGCTCAATTATACCTTAAAACCCTAATTATGCAAATATGACAGTAAACAGATGAATTACAAAAAATACTTTTGCAAAAAGATGTAAAATAACAAATAACTGCGCACCTGTTTTCGGGGCTCAGAGGTGAAAAAGTCAGGGACTAAAGAGCGGGCACCCAAGTCCAAGGCCCTGCTTTTTTTTGAGATCTGGAAACAAGGTCTGCAACTTGTATTTGTTGTACCAGAGATTTTCCCATTGCGGAACTTTGAGGACTAATGAGCGGGCGCCCAAGTCCAAGGAGCTATTTTCTTCTCTGATCTATAATTCTGACACTCTGTTGTACCCTCCTGCAAATTCACTTTGTCTGCAACTCCAACCTATAACGTGCAATCATGAAAACTTTAGGAGGGGGTTGTGGTGTTTAGAGGCTTGCCTTAGTCAAGCCCTGGAGAGATATTCAAGTCTTCCAAACACCGTTGTCAGATAGAGAGTGCGTGCCCTTGGGAGGTAGAGGCAAAAACCAAATGATAAATGCTCAATAATCACAATAGATGTCACCTTGTACTGAAGATCTCATGCCCAAGGAAGAATCTCCTCATTCCATGAGGAGACGGATGCTCAAATCTGCAAACACAAACACATAGACAACATAAATCTACTCTTGCAACACAATGAAAGCCTTGAATCACCCTTAGAATGCATAAAGTTCACAATAGCCATCTTTAGTTTACAAATGAATGCCTAAACATGCTTTTATATGCAACTACAAACATTCCTGCCAATATTTTGTAAATTCAAACTTATCTTCTCTTATGCTTAATTATACCTTAAAACCCTAATTATGCAAATACGATAGTAAACAGATGAATTACGGAAAATACTTCTACAGAAAGATGTAAAATAACAAATAATTGCACACCTATTTTCAGGGCCCGGAGGCAGAAAAGTCAGGGACTAAAGAGCGAGTGCCCAAGTCCAAGGCCCTACTTTTTGTCGAGATCTGGAAACAAGGTCTGCAACCTATATCTGTTGTACTAGAGATTTTCCTGTTGCAGAACTTCGAGGACTAATGAGCGGGTGTCCAAGTCCAGGGAGCTATTTTCTTCTCTGATCTGCAATTCTGACCCTCTATTGTACCCTCCTGTAACTTCACTTTGTCTACAACTCCAACCTGTAACCTGCAATCATGAAAACTTTGGGAGGGGGTTGTGGTGTTTAGAGGCTTGCCTCAGTCAAGCCCCAGAGAGACATTCAAGTCTTCTGAACACCGTTGTCAGATATAGAGTGTGTGCCCTTGGGAGGCAGAGGCAAAAACCAAATGATAAATTCTCAATAATTACAATAGATGTCACCTTGTAGTGAAGATCTCATGCCCGAGGAAGAAGCTCTTCATTCCATGAGGAGATGGATGCTCAAATACGCAAACACAAACACAAACACATAGACAACACAAATCTGCTCTTGCAACATAATGAAAGCCTTGAATCACCCTTAGAATGCATAAAGTTCACAATAGCCATCTCTAGTTTACAAATGAATGCCTAAACATGATTTTATATGCAACTACAAACATTCCCACCAATATTTCATAAATTCAAACTTACTGTGTCGGCCTAGGGACCAAATAACGGTCATAATCTTACACTAAAAATTTGGGCCTGGCCCAAAATAGGGTAGGACTAGGGCTCGAGCACCGAAGTCCTCCCCCCTATTTTGGGTAGGGTTAGGTTCAAGGGGTCCCCCTAGGCCCCATTTGTCATGATACCTAGGGTTCATTACATCGGGATGTTGAATTATGATGCAAGATGTCCTAAATGCACACTAGAGACTCGGGAGCTAAACCTTTTGAGGGAAAAGCCCCCAAGGGGACATTTCTCGACATTACATTTAGCCCCCACTTTAATGTATGTATAAACACGAGGCCAATACATGCATTAAAGTATAGTCAACAAGCACAACAAACACGCCAAGCACGGAGAAGACATGCCAAGCATGTTGAAGACAATGACAAGCACACAAAACACAGAGAAGTCAGTTACAGTCACGCAAAACATAGAGAATATAGTAAATGCATAGAAGACACATTAATGCATGGAAGACAAAGATGATTTCTTTTCTTTTCTTTTTCTCATACATATGAAATGCAAATGCAAGTACAGGAAAGTAAACAAACCTCCCATAATACAGGATGTACTGCATATATGGGCAACATACATGCAAGACACACCAAACCTCCCAAAATATAGGATGCACTCATCGCGCAGGTCTTTAGACTGCATATGGGGCGACAAACATGCTAAACAAAGAAAGCACACCAAACAAAGCAAGCACGCCAAACACTCACACTTTGAAGACATGGAGAAAACATGATAGACAAGTGATGGAGTGTCCCTATTTCTAGGTTTAACACCATCTCAGGCACATTACAGGCACACACCGACGATTGTGCTTCACCACAACAATCACCAAAGACACACTTAAGGGTTGAGTTAGTCACAGAACTGCTCCCCACCTCCGCAAAGGACTTTTGAAAATGTAACCCCACCCGTATCACGGAGATGCCTTACAGTGAAAAGGAAGCATGGCATACAACCCCACCTGCATCACAGAGACACCTTACGGTGAAACGGAGGTATGAGGTCAAAAGTATATGTAACCCCACCCGCATCACGGAGACACCTTACGGTGAAAAGGAGGTACATGAAACAAATTTCAAGATTCTTCAAACACACTTTACTAGCATTTAGAACAAACATCTTACCTTATATATGCCCCCACCTTAAGGTGGTTGATATCATGCATCGATATCAAGCACGTTAAGGTGGGAATAAAACACACAAGGGAACATAGACTTTCGCAGAGCCCATGCCCCCTAGAGGTGACATGTACTTTACAATCGCCAAATGTTCCCACAAACACATCCCTGCAAGAAACATGTTAGTGTCTACATAAAAACAACAACAACAATGCATATGAAATCTGAGGCATGCAAGATTCAAGATAGACAAAGTGCACGGAGCAGCAGTATTGTTATGATTTGTAAATGAGATAGAACACCATCAAAATCACTACGTGGAAAGCATGAGTGCTTCCACTAGCCAAGCATTGAATAAAATATACAACCCCATCGTCATATTAGGAACTAAGTCCAATTTTTTATTTCTCGCGAAAGGGATGCTAGGTCTGCATCAATATAAATGTTTTTCATCATCCGCCCGCTAGATAGAAACACTAGAGGAAGGGAAACAATAAATAAGAGAGGAGAAAAAAGTGTCCTAGGGACAATCACGTAGGAGGGTGCCCCCAGGTCACCAACCACAATGCTATGTCCATAAGACACAACACACAACAATGAAATCAGAGAGATGCAATATAGAAGAATGATGATACAAATAGAAGGTCACAACAAAGGTCTCCTGGTATCCCGGACCTTACAAGAGAATCAAGGGTCATCCCAAGAGGCCTAAACAACACATAACACATCACGGGGGAAGCACATCGCGAGAGAGATAAAGGGTTAGAAATACTTACCTGGTAGGGTCTTCATGCTAAGTCTCATCATCAAGTAAATCATCATCATCCTCCCACTCCCAGATTTTAGAGGAAAGTGGGACATAAGGTACCATAGCCCAATTCTTGTCTTTGTTAGGATCATCTTTATTTTGTTCAATGTTTGGATCAATGTTTTCTTGTTGAGAGGCAAGGTTTATGGCATATTCTTGTCTTCTTCTCCTTCTTTCTCTTGCTTTTGTATTTCTTTTTATTCTACCACTTATCTCTTGTGAGATAGGGCTTTTCACTTTCATATATTTTTATGTTTTAGAAGAGGAAGCACCGAGATCAAATCTCATTTGTCTAGGTGGCATATTTTGTTGTCAATTATTACCTTTTGATCCTTTTAAGGATGACGAGGGAGGAACCTTAGCATAGTGACCTTGTCCTTTCGTTCTATGGTTCTCTTCAAATGCAAGTTGCTTGTCTTTTGTTGTTTCTTGCATAAAGGGACTGACCATCGGATGTAATAGTTTTTCTTTGTAATTTCTATAGCCCAAGAAGTTAAATTATGTTCGTGGTTCAAGTTTCTCTTCATTTTTGTCCCAAAAGTAATCCATTGTGTAATGTTTTCTTTCAACCAAAGGTTTATATTTATTCCAGGAGATGGTAATCACATGTCCCTCAAAAGGAAATTTTAAACAATTATGAATTGTTGAAGGGACAACTTTCATTTCCTTTAACCAAGGGTGTCCCAATTTTATGCGAAAGTCATCAGAAATGGGGACAACATCAAACCATTTTTCTACATGTTTCTCAAATACAGTTACCAACAATGATATCTTACCCAAAGGTTTTATAAAGGTTCCCTTATGTGTTTTAATCATCATGTCTGAAGGGTCATAAGATCCTTGCATCAAATTATGCAAATAGAGGAACTCTTCTATGGAAAAATTAGTCATGCAATTAGGATCAATAAGGGTTCCAGCCACGGGGTTTCCCAGTATCTTCACAGTGATGTAAAGAGGTCCATTAGTATCTTCGATTATTCTATCATGAGGTGTAAATACAATTAGGGACCTTTCTCTTCATGTAAGGTCTAGGAGGGAACCTATTCTTGTTATTGTGATTAGAGGCCATTTGTATATGCTCAAATCAATGCAAAATTATATTTTGAAAGGTTGTTCAAATTGATGCAAAAGACAAGTGCAAAGTTACATGCAACAATGACCTAAATGCTTGATTTTTTGTACTTTTTCAATGCAAATGAATGAAAGCAAAGGTGTTGTAAGGATTTTGATCAGGGGAAACAAATTATATGTCTTATATAAGTCCAATACAGTAATAATATCCTTCACAACACACTCTTGATGCAAACCTAAGATGATGACAAGTCAAAGTATAGTGAAAATGCACTAAAATATGCGATTTTTCACCAAATCTCAATGCAAAAGAGCATGACAAAGGATGTTGTGAGGAAGATGATGATGGAAAACAAATTATATCAGTAATAACAGCCACTTAGTGTCAAAATATCCATCACAACACACTTATAGTGCTACTCAAGGTCAAACCCTAGTGAAAAAATAGCAAAAATAGGTAATTTTTCACGGTTTTTCAACTCCAAGACCTAGAAAAAGGGGTTTTGTAAAGAATTTTAGGAGGTGAAAAAAATAATAGCAATGATATCAGTCATCTCAATCCATAAAATTTGTCACAACACATTTGGAGTGTAAACTAGGCCAAACCCTAGGGCAAAAAATAACAAAAATGTGCAATTGTTTCACCAAATTTTCACTACAAGAGCCCAATAAAAAGGTTTTGTGAAGATTTTTAGGAGGGGAAGAAAATAATTACCCTGATAACAACCAATTAGTGTAAAAATATCCTTCACAACACACCTATGGTGCAAATTTAGAGAGTCGATAAGGCCAAATCTAGTGAAAATTGATGTTTTTGAAGCCCTACGTTTGAGATCTTGACACAAAATGCTATATGAATGTTTTGAAATTTGACTTATGATGAAAATAAAATATACTTAGATATGAAAATGATTTCCAAACCCTAACATGCGAAATGTAAGTGCAATTCTAATGAAAAATCAATGAAAATGCTAGTTTTTGTTGACTTTTTCTATGCAAAAATGCAATTTTTTAAAAATCTAAATGCAAATTTGTTCCGAAATGAAAGAATAAAGACAAATGGAAATTTGAATGAGTCTCTAAAATTAGTAGAAAAATCTGAAACAAGATTTTACCTACAAACCCTAGTTTTTGGAATTACTAGGTTATATGCAAAATTCACAATTTTCAACAAAACCCTAGAAATTTTGTGATGAAAATGCAATGCAAATTAATGATTTTTTGTATTTTTCTATAATTTAAATCATATTTAATGCAAAAATTATAAATTTGATGAAATTCAAATTAATTGATGCAAAATAGAAACCTATGCAAACTAGGGTTTCCAATTTTTTTTTAAATTTTCAATTTTCTTTGTAAATTTTCCAATGTAATAAGATGAATGACTATATGAATGAATGAAATCAATGTAAATCTGAAGCACAACACTCAGCAAGGTACCAACAAGTCCAATAACATGGTTTCACCAAAATGTAATTGGTAAAATTTGGATAGTTAAGTTTTTTGGTAGTTTTGTGTATGTATCCTCCTTTCACCCTTTCATTCAAGGACCTAGGGTCAAGTTGCAATGTACTATCATACCCTAGGTCACTATTGAGATGTAGAGAAACTTGGATTTTTATGATTTGATTTCCAATTATCTTCTCTTATGCTCAATTATACCTTAAAACCCTAATTATGCAAATACGACAGTAAACGAATGAATTACGGAAAATGGTTTTGCAGAAAGATGTAAAATAACAAATAACTATGCACCTGTTTTCAGGGCCCGAAGGCAGAAAAGTTAGGGACTAAAGAGAGGGTGCCCAAGTCCAAGGTCTTTTTTTTTGTCAAGATCTAGAAACAAGGTCTACAACATGTATCTATTGTACCACAGATTTTCCCGTTGTGGAACTTTGAGGACTAATGAGCGGGTGCCCAAGTCCAGGGAACTATTTTATTCTCTGATTTGCAATTCTGACACTCTGTTGTACCCTCCTACAACTTCACTTTATCTGTAACTCCAACCTGTAACCTGCAATCATGAAAACTTTGAGAGGGGGTTGTGGTGTTTAGAGCTTGCCTCAGTCAAGCCCTGGAGAGACATTCAAGTCTTCTGAACACTATTTTTAGATAGAGAGTGCGTGCCCTTGGGAGGTAGAGGCAAAAACCAAATGATAAATGCTCAATAATCACAATAGATGTCACCTTGTAGTGAAGATCTCATGGGAGGAAGAAGCTCTTCATTCCATGAGGAGATGGATGCTCAAATCTGCAAACACAAACACATAGACAACACAAATCTGCTCTTGCAACACAATGAAAGCCTTGAATCACCCTTAGAATGCATAAAGTTCACAATAGCCATCTCTAGTTTACAAATGAATGCCTAAACATGATTTTAGATGTAACTACAAAAATTCCCGCCAATATTTCGTAAATTCAAACTTACCGTGTCGGCATAGGGACCAAATAACGGTCATAAACTGACACTAAAAATTTGGGCCTGACCGAAAATAGGGCAGGACTAGGGCACAGGCACCCAAGTCCTCCCCCTATTTTGGGTAGGGTTAGTTTCAAGGGGTCCCCCTAGGCCCCATTTGTCATGATACCCAGGGTTCATTCCATCGAGATGTTGAATTATGATGCAAGATGTCCTAAATGCACACTAGAGACTCGGGAGCTAAATCTTTTGAGGGAAAATCCCCCAAGGGGACATTTTGTAACATTACATGATGACCATTCCATTATGACCATAATGAAATTTATGATGGATACCTAAATACCTACCAAATACAAAATATGGTAATGTGTATAAAAGATTACTTCTACTTCTGGATAGTGCTAAATCACATCTCATTTCAAGGAAGCCTATTGTTAAATGGGTAAACTTATAAAAATATTTAACACTTTATCATTTGCCAAGATAAGGAGGATAATCAAGGTAAGTTGCCACCCCATGTTATGGGAAGTTTAGTGGAGAGATACTTAGATGTTTTTGAAGATCCAAAAGGTTTACCATCTTTTAGAACTATCAATCATTTTATATATTTGGTCCTAGGGCCTTCCTTGCCAAAATTTTCAACATACCACCTCTCACAAATTGAAAGTGCAAAAATAGAGAAGCAAATCAAAACTTATGGAAGAAGGGAAGATACATCCTAGCACCTCTACTTGTGGCTCTCCAACCTTTGTTATTGTTGGCAAGAAATGGGAGGGATACCAGTCCGAAGATCTGGTCCTCAGTTAAGTATGTAAGTCTAGTTTATATTCCAATCAAACAATGAGAGAAACATGAATAAACATTAAGGAAAACTACTATGCAGTACAATATAAGTAAAGCATAACATCATAACACATATACAATGGTATCACAATCCTTATATCTCCATTATATTCATTTCTCATCAATAGGTATATACATATCCATACTGACAGGTCTGAGTCTTTGCCTTATATACAATCTCACTTATACTCTTGTTCTCTATCTCTCTTACACTCTTACTTTACATTGCTTTGTATGTATCTCCTATATATCTACATAGAGGTGTGTCCTTTCCCAAAATACCTCTTTGTGAGTCGACTATACCCTCCTCATGGCCTTTCTGGTAGCATGTGGTAGGTTCTATTTGCTGCATTGTTCTCTGCCAACATCACTCCCCCTTTTAAAATTATGTCTTGCCCCCAAGACATGTACTTCAGTTTGTAGGTGGGATGTTTTTGTAGATTACCTTGAGATGAGCCAGAGTAGTATCCCATTGTTTCTTTGCAGCTATCAAAATTTGTATTTGGTTCTCAATATGGATGTATGTATCCTCTACTTCTCCTATGGTAGTTGGTACCTTAACCTTCTATGTAGTCTATTTTACTTCAGTGAATACTCTGGTTAAAGATGACAGTCTCAAACTTATTACTTCTCTGATTTATTTGATCTGTGATTTTATTTGTTCTCTTTGATCATAATTTTGTTGTAGCTGAGAGTGTACGGTCTCTACCTGTGCCCTTATAGATCCATTAGTGCCTTGTACTAGATCATAAGTATTAGCCACTTGTGTTATCTGTGTTTCTAATGCCTCTATTTGATCTTTTATATTTTTAGTAGTAATAGGCCATTGTAAACAAAATTGGTAAAGCACCTTGGCCTCCTCCATACCCTATTGGATTCTCTTTATTTGTGCTTCTAGTTTATTGTGTGCTTTAGCATATTTATTGGAAGCATTAGCTAGTCTTTTCTTATTGATTTTCTCTGTTATCTTCTCTTCTTCTTTCTTCTCCAGATATATAGAATGAGATTTGAAGCTTTGCATCAACTGTTTGAGTTCTTGGTAGGAGGTAGGGATGTGTCTCTATGTGCCTCTGGTATCTCATTTTGTATTACCTCTATCACCTCCATGAGTAACTCACTTCCCTCTATGTGTTGCTACAAAATTTCTTCCCTCGTTGTGGAGTAGAAGATGTCACCCAATTGTAATTTTTGTAGGGGTGAGATACTAGATAGATTTACCTGTCCCCCTATCGACACTGGCAGTTGTAGCAGCTGAGGAGTGACCATGGGTTGTATATGTTTTTGCTGCACCAGGAAATCTTTGATAGATTGGATGGGTGAGGCAGAGGAGGATGCATCTTGGGAATCCTGATGGTTATCTCCTATATCTGGAGCTTCTTCTTGTTGTTGTTGTCCATCCTCTTGCTCTGTATTGGTGTCATGCGAAGGAGATATGCTTTGTTGTGTATTGTACGAAGGATTTGTATCTTGTAGAGCCACATTTTTCTATGCCTCCTTAACTGATTCATATATTTTCTTTGTTATTTGTTCAGTTTCTGCCTGTATTTTATCTATATCTGCTTGTTCCAAGTTCATAAGGGTGTCCACCCTTTACTTTGATATGAGCTCAATGGATTGTATTTATGCTATTTTGTCCTTCTCCTTTGCAGAGATAGAAGTACCCACTCCATCTATAGCTTGTTTCCTGAAATCCTCATCCAACTTCAGGGCTTTCTCTCTTCTTTGCCTTAGCGCCTTTGCAAGGCCATCCGATAGCAACCCCAAAATTTCATCTATTGTCTTGTTGGTTTTAATCATGTATTTGATTATTGCCCTTTCAATTATTTTCTTATTATCCTTAGATACCTCAGGGTATAGTTCTATTGTCTCCTTTAGTAACCCATGACATCTAATCCCATTGAGGATTGCATCTAGATTCAGTGGAGTTTCCTATGTTATTGGCTTTTGTTGTTTCTTTCTTGTTAGTTGTGATACCTCTTCTTCCCCTTCGTCTTCTTATACCTCCTCTGCAGGGGATTCATTATTCTTTCTTTTGGCCTGTTGCTTTTGTCTTTCTCCTTTTTTCTTCTCAACACTCATTTGCACTAATGTTTCAGATGCAGTTCTCCTATCGGTGGATATTGTTTGTGATGATGTGGTACTATTTGTGCACTAGCTGCTGTAGATGTACTTCTTCCTAATCTTCTAGGTGTTTGTGGTGTAGTGGGCTCTTATGGAGCGGAGGGTTTAGCTTGCAGAGCTTCCGCAGTTGCTTATGAGGCTGATGTAGTGGATGTACCCTCCGAAGGTGGGATTTCCCATTGTTTATGCAATTTATGTTTATGTTTCTCCACATATTCCTCTGCATTCTTCTTATGCATTTTATCCATTACTTCTCTATCTGTCCTAAATCTTTCTACTACAGTATCTTTGGGTTTTCTTCGTAAATTTTCTGCATATGCATTTATTTCTACCTTAGATACTTCATAAGACAACATAGGCATCTAGAAGGTTCTAGGCTCTACTGCCTCCATGTAAGAGTAATCTTTATCTACCCTGAAAGTAATATGATTCATATATTGTTTCATTGATTCATATGGTAGTCTTTCTCTATTTTTCATATTTGACTGTAGGGTTTTGAAGAAACCCCAGTACCATATTGAATGCTCTTGTGTCAATAAAGCTCCTAATGTGTTGTTTTATTTGTGCGGCAACTAATAGGTGTTGTTGCCAAATTTTGCCTTTGAACCCTGGTAATTCATTGAGAAAATAGAATACTAGGCATATAATTAGAGTATCATATTGGAAATTATAGTTTGACTCCTTTGTTCTTTTCAGGTTCTCCATCAGTTATTCCCTCATTACCTCATAGAGGTCAAAATATTTCCCCTCTTTCACCATTTGGTATGCGGTGTGTATTGTTGTGGCGATAGCCGAACCCTCTTTGTTGGCATAGTATATTTTGTAGGCTATTCCCATCGTGGCATATCGGACCCCTGGATCTATGATATCCTTTACACTGAGGCTCTGCCCATCAAGTTTTGCTCATGTTAGCTCAATAACCCTATCATTCTTGATTGCTTTCATTGTCAGTACTGGCCCTATTGAGTTCAGTCTGGTTACCGCTCTGATTTCCTCCTTTGTTATGCGTAGGGTTTGTCCAAATAGATGAATTCATCGTGAATGCAGCTAAGAATTATTCTTACCCACTTGTGGGCATCACTAAAATCTAGATAATCTTTCCATATATCAATTTCTTGGTAACAATGTTCTTGTATTCATCTGAGTACCCTGCATCTCTGAGTAGTGTATCACTTTGTTGGCCATAGGTGTTGTCATTGATGTCAACATGGTATACACTGATGTCAACATGGCATACATTGATGTCAACATAGCATACACTGATCTATCATAAAAGCAGAGTTGAGTTTGAAGCCTAATCAATATGGGAATTAGAAATACTAAGAGAATCAATTGTGTTACTGAGATTGAGGATGCATTCTTGATGACTTGAAGCATGTTGTATGATCAGTCCTATTGATCCCGAGTTGTATATTGTGATGCAAAGAAGACTTGGCCTCCAAAAGAAGTTTGAAGATAGTGTTGGTTTTGTGAAGATATTTCCAGCATGGCAATGAAATGCTTTGCATTCCTCTGGTTTTGAAGATATGGTCTTGCAGTTCAAGAGTTAAGTTTAGCATGATGTAAATGTGCAAAATCCAAAGTTTCAGAGTGTTCTCTCCTCCACAGTGAAAGATATAATTGACTGAGTTCTAGCTTAGGCTCTAAAAGTACAATGTGATGATGAAAGGTAAATGGAATGCTTCACATTCCTTCGCATTTGTAGATATAGCTATACAGTTTTGGATCTATGTTTAGAGGGTAGTAAAGGTGTTGTTTCCAAAGTTCCAGACCATCCTTCCTTCCACGGTGAAAGTTATGATTGATAAAGTATCGGTATGTGCTCTAACAGAATGAAGTAGTGTTGAAGACCTACTGGAATGCTTCACATTCCTTCGGAAGTGAATGATTGACCTTGTGGTTCTGTGGACATGTTATTGAATGTGTATTTCATGTCTCTTTCCTATTTCAAGCTTCTTGGTGGTTTGTAGCTCAATTTTTTAATTGACAAAATGTAGTGTGTTCTAGATGACAGAGTGGTCTCAGAGTTAATGATTGAAGCTGTGCAGCACAATTCTTTGATGTGCGGTGACAAAGGAGTGTTTGGGGATGTTGTATGAGTCATGTGGACTCATCTGGAAGCATTTCATGAAGATCTTTCTTATTTCCAGTACCGGACAAGGTGTTCTAGTTGATGTGGCCCTTACTCTTCAAGTTTTCATGAGGTTTCCCTTAAAGTTGTCCTATTTCCAAATGAGCAAAGTATACAGAGGTAATTCCTCATTGTTTGAAGTTGTGAAGGATGTTTTGGACCTGGTTAAGGAAGTGATGGGGTTCGTAAGGCTTGAGTCTTTTGCTGGTGTAACGTGTGGTTTCACTTGGGATCTTCTACATGTTTCATATTGTGTGTTGTCTAGTTGACCTATAAATGTATTTTTCATATTGTATCTGGCCGACAAACTATGTAATCAATGAAATATCATGTATAAATAGTGAATCAAATTGAGTGAGGAAGGTGTGATTGCAATTGGATAAAAAGGCTCACAAGAAGATAAAAGTAGATTGAATAAATTATTAGTGAGCAACTGAAGGAGAGAGAGCAGAAGTTTTTGATGTTGTCCGGATTTATCTTGAAGGCATATTTGAGACAATGATCAAGTATAGAGTGCACCTGACTAATTAGATCTTTAGAAGAAAGTGTGAAGGCACAAAAGTACAATCATCAAGTGTGAGCTTCAAAGGCAGTTTTTAGATAGTTGAAAGATTGTCATATTTTAATATTTTGCAAATGTGTTCTCATTTTAGGGAGTAGCAGCTTCCTTGGGAGTGAACCTAAAACAAAGTCATCAGGGAGTATATGCTTCCTTGGGAGTGACCCTAAATCAAAGTTACTTAAGGAGTAGCATCTTCCTTGGGTTAAAGCCCTTAAAACAAAGTTATTATTTGAGCTTCATAAATTGTGAGTTAATCCTCACCATGGTTTTTCCCTTCTAGGGTTTTCCACGTATATTTGGTGTTATGTCTTGTTGTACATTATGTTAATATTTCATATTCATGTTAATGTTGTGATGCTTGAGTTCTGATCTGCTTCGGATAAGTTGAAGTTGTTAAATTTGAAGATTGATTAGATATTGATTCACCCCCCCTCTCAGTATCCTGGTGTGTCTAACACCCTTAGCTCCTCAATTTTTATATGGTTTATCTCTAATATTGTGGCATGGATGTACTTCTTGACATCTTCAATATAAACTACATCCATTGGTACATTAGAGAATGCTCCTTCTTTGTCCACTTCTATTGCCTTGAATGGGCATTTCTTGTACTTAGGTCGTGGTTTCTCTGTCACATCGATGAGCATTGGTGTAGCCATCTCATCTTTCTCACAGTTTGTCAGCTAGGGTTTGATTGCTTTGTAGCTCAGAGCTCAATTTTCTCAACTCGTTAGGATGCAAATGAGGATTTTAGGTTGGATTAGGGTATAAATAGCCCTAAAAGTTACTTTTTCATTTATTGTTTTTACTCGTTATGTTTTTCGTGGGCTTTTCTAGCCTTTTATTATTGCAAGCTGCTAATGATTACTTTATATTACAACCTGATATAATATGATACAATTATTATGTTACATGTTTGAATTCCACTGCATGTCATCTTTTTAGCTCAGAGACTTGTGATAATGCTTTAACCAAGCTCCATTAATGTATCCAACAATGATTCTTCCTTCCATGTCTTTCAATCTTACCGCTCCGGATTTGCAATTTCTTGTATGTAATAAGGTCATAACCATATGATTTTGAGTTTTCCCTGTCTCTTAAACTTACTGTCATATAGTTCAATACTAAGTCTCCTTTAAAATTTTTCCTCTGTAGGTTCCGGTCATGCCAAGCTTTCTGCCGCTTTCTCTCAAGATTCATGTTATAGGCTTCCGCTAACCTATTTTCATCCATTTTCTCTAGTTCCTCAATTCTCTAAGTCAAGGATTCCTCCACATTTAGTTTTAAAGTCTTTGCAGTACAAAAGTTAGGAAGTATAAAATTTATCGGTATCGTAGCATCTAGGCCATAGA
Source organism: Cunninghamia lanceolata (assembly GCA_027924645.1). Lineage (NCBI taxonomy): Eukaryota > Viridiplantae > Streptophyta > Pinopsida > Cupressales > Cupressaceae > Cunninghamia > Cunninghamia lanceolata. The sequence continues at coordinate 6,993,890 of BSBN01000108.1, forward strand.
CTAGTTCATAGGGTGTGAAACTTGTAGATCTTTTGTAAGTGGTGCAATAGGCCCAAAGTACCGCATGCACTTTCAAGTCCCAATCCATTTTTTTGCCATTACACATTTTTTCAATGTCTTACCAATGATCTTTTTTAAGGCCTCACTTGCCTCGTTTACCTGGGGATGATATGGTGTGCTCTTGTTGTGTACTATCATAAACAATTGTAGTAACTCCACAATCATGTTACTTACGAAGTGCTTTCCTCGATCACTTGTGACACTAAGTGGACATCCAAATCTAGTGATTATATTCTCATAGAGGAACTTTGTGACTATTTTTGCTGTATAATCTTTTATATGTATAGCTTCTGCCATTTTGTAAGGTATTCTACTCCGGTGATGATGTATCTTGATTTTGATTGTTTGGTCGAAGGATCTATGGGTCCAATAAAGTCAATTTCCCATTTCTCAAAGGGAAGTTGTACTGATACTGGTCTTAATGGCACTTCATCTCTTGCGGTGGGTTTACCCATTCTCTGAAAAATGTCACAATATTTTACATATCTTTTAGTATCTTGAAACATGGTAGGCCACCACAAGCCTACTAGTTTGATCTTTCTTGTTGTTAAGTCTCCAGAGTTATGTCCTCCTGCTATCCCTTCATGTGCTTCCTTTATAATACCCTCCCTTTCATGTTCATACACCACCCTCATGATTATAGACCATCTTTCCCTCTTATATGTAGTTCTCCTTTGATAAGTGTATAGGGAAAAGCCTTCTGCATAAGGATTTGTTTATCTTGCAAAGATGTCCTAGCTAGGCATTCTCCTGTGGCTAATAGATATGCAATGTCTTTTAGTTCTTTTGATATCGCATTGACCCTAAACATGTTTGCGCAGGGATTTCTTGTTGGAAACAAGGTAGATAACTGAGAGGGGGGTGAATCAGTTATCTCTAATAATTTTACTTTATTTTTCCTTTTATAATTTGTGCAGCATCAAAACACATAAGCATATATAATCATGAGAGCAGAAATGAAATCAACACACATAACACAAGGATTTTAACATGGAAAACCCTGTTAAGGGAAGGAACCACGGGGTGAGTAACCTAAGATTGTATTCTCTATTAAAAGAATAAGTACAAAATGACACTTGCCAATTAGGGCTCACTGCCCGAGCACATTGCTCACAAGAGGCACATTGCCTACAAGAGACTCACTGTCTACAATGTTTATAGAAGGTAACTAGGTGTTTGAATTGATGAGAGGCATCCATATATGCTAAGGTTTAGTTCTGGTTAGGCTCAATATACTGATCTAATGCACTTCATTCTTCCTCTGCTTAAGTGCTGCTGTTCTGTCACATACCGGACTTGTATTGCTGCTTCCACACTTATCTCTGCCTTTCTTCACACACTTTTTCTTCACACACACCTCTTCATAGCAAAATCCATTTGGTATATATATCCGCACCAAGGATTTCAACATCTTTCTAGTCAGCAATCAGAATATTCAAGATATTTACAAAACACTGATCTGTCGGTTGATTCCATGCTTAATATGTGATGCGTATCAAAAACATAGATATAGAAGTCATAAATCATGTCAGCCAACCATGTATGATCCCTCAAATAGCTTAATCAACATCAATTACTCATCCGGATTGAAGTCTGATACTCTATCGGTCAGTTTTTCCTCAGTCTGCTCTACCTGTCTGGAACCCAACACTCAGATGCTCATATCTTTTCCATGATTCATCACCGAAGGCTCAATCTCTAGAATATAGTAGTCATGATACTCCTCTTGACTTGCCCAAGTCCGCAACTTGCTGAGTTACACCCTCTGAGAGATCCGGACCTGATTGTTAGACCTTGCTGCATGCTCTGTTCTTGTTCACTGGACCAGAACACTCTTCAATTTGACTTCTGGTATAGGCATACTATGCTCTGCGGATGTGTGGGATAGACTTTGTTGATATCAATGACAACAATCATGAAGCCACACAGAGTCTCTTGCCAACAATCTCCCCCTTTGGCATTGATAGCAACACTTAGTGAAAAATGACTAAGTGTCGTAGCAAACTCCCCCTTGGCTGATGCTCTATCTTATTTACACTTTTACTGGAGCTCCCCCTTAGCTAGATTCCACATTTTTCACTACTACTCACTCCCCCTTTGACATCAATGGAAAAGGGTGGAATCCGCACACCAAAATTTGCAAAAATCAACCTATACATAGCCGCATAAGTATATATACATGTTATACTTACATATACTTAAGTATATCCACAAAAGTGGTCTTCAACTATACAAATTATGTTGCCCAACTCTACTTCATCCTGTCCAAAATTGAGATGTGACCACTCAACAAAAATGCATAAGCTTCTACCCTTTTTAAGTTTGCCGAATCACTAGTCCGGGCTGTGGTCGGAGCATCAGTTAAGGCCTCATGCATTGCCTCTAACTTGGGGATAATTATCCCTCTAAGTTCACTCATCCTGCTTATTATATTCTTCTTCTCCTTTTCTAGCCTCTTTATTTCATTTATAATGGCAATAGCCTGGCACTCTTGATTCATTATGGATGTGGTGAGAGGATCAAAATTCAAAGATAAACTTGACAGTTTACCTTCTTGTTCTTTCACCTTCTTTTCAATATCCTCTGTCACTTTAGACCAGGAAAGGAAAAATTTGTACATTTCTCCACCATCTTTAAGAGCATTTTCTAGGCTCTTTATCCCAATATCCAGGGTTCTCCTATCATTAGCTATGAGTCCCTATACTTCAGAGAATCTCTTTCCCAAAAATTCTTTCTAAACCTTTTCTTCTGCCGATTTCTCTAAGGAATCAAAATGAGTGTTGACAGAGTTTATCAAAGATTTAAGGTTACCGGATGGAGAGGCCGAAGGATCCTTTTGGAAGGATGGCATGACCTTCTTTAGCATTCCGGATGCAATCTCTATCAGTTCACAATCTTCCATGTGAGACTTCAGAAGCTTTTCTTTTGCTTTAGCTTGGGCAAAGGATGCTATCTTCATTGTCTGGACCGGAGAGAGGGAATCAAAATTGAGTGGTCCTTGAAATAATTCTGGTTCATCTATTTCTATCATTTCTTTGTTCAAGAAGCTCTTTATTGCCTCTGCAATGTCTCTTGCCGAAGACTGAGTCTTCTTTCCTTGGGCAACCTCAGAACTATCATCAGGGATCTTCTCTGTTTGTTCTTCTTCTCTTCCCTTTACCTCCTCTTCTTGACTCAATTTCACCTCTTCTCTTCCTTCTCCTTCAGTACCTGAGTCTGCAAGGGGATCCAGAGGAGCAGTGTTGACTTCTTCATGGACTTCCTCTTCCGGAACAGAGGAATCCAAGTCCTTAGACTTCTTCTCATCTATCTCTTTTGACTCTTCTACATTTTTCTCAGTAGATTCTTCTTTTGATGCACTTAATCCTTCGACATCCATGGTAGAAGGTTCTTCATCTATTTTTTCTATAACAGGAAGACTGAATCTTTTAAAGGCATTCCAGAGGATGTCTTCTGTTTCTCTTGCTACTTGATCAGTCTCTCCGAGCATAAGTTTGTTCATTCTTGCTTTGCTCTGGAACTCATCCTTGCAGTCCTTAAAGATCATGTTCATTTGTTTTGGAGTAATGGAAGGATAGAGCTGAATAGCAATCTGCTCTCGGATCTCTAGGTCCTTTGCCTTAGCATTCTCCTTTCTCAGTTCAAGTACCTTCTCTAGACTTTTGGGAATTAGAGAGATGATTTCAATGAATGCTTTATTATAAATGTTTAGGTACCTAACTGTAGCATCTTCCAAGATCTTCTTGTCAATATCACTATATTCATCATAAAATTTAGTGACTGGTTGCAGGTTCCCATCCATTGTGACTGCCTTGATGATATCATCAATAGAGAGAGTAGGCCTTTCAACAAATTCTTCTGCCTCTTCTTTGTTTTTACTGACAGAGGATTCCCCAGATGTTTTCTGCTTCTTCATTTTCTTAACTTCCTCATCAGACTCTGTTTCTTCATCATCCTTTTGGCTTATGTATGACCTTGTGGCCTTTGTTTTTATTCTCTTTTCTCCCTTTCCGGATGTCTTGGCTTCCAGTTTTGATGCTCTTGAGCTATTAGAGGTGGCAGGTGCAGAGCTCTTGGAGGATCTAGTCTGGGAGGAGGCTTGTACCGGAACACTTTCTTTTTCTACTTCTTGTTTCTCTTTCTCAGCTCTTTCTATTTTCTCTCTGTTTGCATCAACTGCCTCCTTTGATATGCCATATCTTTTGGCAATTTCCTCTACTTCCCTTCTCACTTTTCTTTTCATCTCTGGTTGTCTCAGTTCAACATGTATCTTTACACTTAATTCTTGAAAGGTTCCAAACCTTTCTGCCTCAGGGTCCTTAGGCTGACTCAGCAAGTGTTGGACATGCAGCTCCAGGATTTTCTCATCTACCTCATATCCCATTGGCATAATCCAAACTATTCTGGGCTCAACTGCCTCCATTAGGCATTGATCAGTGTCTACCATGAAGCATACTGTATCTTTATATTTTTCAACTATTGTTTGAGGAATTCTTTCTCTAGCCTGCATCAAACTTTGGAAGTTTTTAAAGTATCCCTAGAGTACTATACTTTGAGCCTTGGCATCACCAAGCCCATACATATAGTCTCTAATTTGTATGGCAACTGGTCTGTCATTTTGCCATACCCAACCACTTGATCCAGGTAGCTCATTCATATAGTAAAAGAACAGACATAGTATTAAGCCACCATACTTGAATGAGTTCTTCTTATCCTTCTTGATCTTCTGCAAGTTTTCTAACAGTTGGTTCAGAAGAAGATCAACAGGTCATAATCAACATTTTCCCTTAGCATCTAATATGCTGTATAAATTACAGTTCCGAACACAGAATTTTCCCTGTTGGAATAATAGATTTTATAACCAATTATCATAGAGGCAAATTTAATATCCGGATCTGTGATATCTTCTATTGTCATGGCTTTTTTGTGAAACTTAGATCCGGTAGCCTCACTTACTGTCTGGTTCTTGACAGATTTGAGTGTAGACAACCCACCGGATGAGTGTAATCCAGTTACTGCCCTAATGACATCTTTTGTTATTTTGAAAGGCTTGATCAACCACATGAAATTATCATGTATTCTGCTAAGAACATACTGGACCCATTCATCTTCTGCAAAATAGGGAAAGTGGATACAATGTCCAAAATGCTTATCCCGGAGGGCCTTGTATTGAGGTTTGAGTTCAAAATTTTCATCTATTAATTGTTTATGGTAGATATCCATCAGCTTAGATTCTCCAAATTCCTCAATATTGGCGTGGATGTACACCCTAACATCTTCTACGTGCAGAACCCCATGCGGAATGCTAGAGAAAGTGCCTAAGGGATCAACTTCTAAGGACTTGTAGGGGTGTTTCTTGAACTTTGGGTGCGGCCTATCAGTGATCTTAACAACCATTGGAGTAGCCCTCTTTGCAAAAGATTCAGAGAGAGATATTCAGAAATGGAAATACCTTTTTATGCTTTAAGGGTTCACAATAAGAGCTGGAACAGGTCGCTGGTTGAATCAGATTCTGCAGTTGATCTTTGACAAAGTTGTAAAAACTTAATGTAGAGCTCTTCCTTTCTTCTTCTCGAATGCAAATGTGCAAATGATGAGTAAAAGAAAACTTTTATCTTTGCGCAAACCCTAATTTCCTTTTGCAATAAATGCACAACTTAAGTCATCCGATTGCCTTGTTCTGAGGGAGATCTTTCCGAATCACTGAGATGCACTTAGAATCATTTTTAGTGATAATTGACAATGCATCTTCTTTCCTCCAATCATGCCATGAATCCACAGATCAAGATATTTCAATTTTGAATCATACCAGATCTATCTATGAAGATCCTGCTTTATCAGATGGCTATCAAACCGGATCAATCTTGGCTGATTAAACTCTTCAAAACTCCTTGCGGATCTTTCATATTTTTACCGAGGATTATTTGGATATTTCTCTGAGAACCCTTTAATCCGCAACATTCCATGTGCCAAATTTAGGCACCAATTGATTGGCTGGGGGAATCTATTTTCCTTTGTGACTCCCCCTAAGCTAGAGCTCATCTGCTTAGTTTCTGGAAGGAATATCAGCACCAGATTCTGGTGCGGATCCATCCCCAACATTTTCTGTACTCTTCTTCACCCAAATCTTGTTCATCTCCCTTTGAACTTCATCAGCATTCATTTTGCCTTTTCCTTTATCTTGATTTTGATTATGATGCACTGGACCCTTTTTATCCTGATTCTTATTTCTGTAGAATTTGGAAATATGACCAGATCTATTGCAATTGTAGTAAACAATATTTCTTTGCATATTTGACTGATATCCTCTTGATCTGCATTGATTAGCCATATGTCCCATTCTATTGCATGCAAAGCATCTACCATTGAATGAATTGTTTATTTGCATATTTCTGCATTCATGAGATTTGTGACCATACCTTTTGCAGTTGAAACACTATCCAGAGAAGGATGAATTAGTCTGATTCATTCTTCTTCTGCACTGAGTTGCTTTATGATCGAAGTTGTTGCAACTGTAGCAATATCCATTGAAGGATGGATATCTTTGAGCATTTGGTTGCCTTACCGAAGGTCTTTTAGGCCTGTTCCTTGGATTTCCTGATCCAGAGTTCTTCTAACCGGATCTAGAGCTTTCACCTTTCTCATATCCCAAGCCACGCTTGTCATCTACCCTCTTTTGGCTTTCAAGAAGAACTTCAAGTTGAGCTGAGCTTATCTTGAATTTCTCTTTGTATTCATTTGTTGTTTGAAGATCTTGTTTAAGAGTCTCTATTTGATTCTCAAGTTGTTCTTCATTATCTCTAGCTTCTTCAAGATCAGATTCTAGATGCCTGATTATTCTATCGATTTTGTGGTAGTCCTTTGACTTCACCTTGAGAGATTGTTTTAGATTATCTTCAATTTTTCTTTTCTCTTCAATTTCTTGGGTGAATCTCATAACCCCTGATTCCATTTCATGTCTTACCATAATGACCTCTTTTGATAGCTTCTCACATAGCTTGTTTTTCTCATTCAGATCTTCATTAGTATCATTGGCTTCACTTTGACTTGCTAATTGTTGAAGTAGTTCCTTTCTCTTTTTCACAGAGATACTCAATTTTTATTTTAGCTCATTTATGAAATCATCAGCTTGTTTGAGTCTTTCTCTCAAGTTATTGACTTTAGAGTGAGATTGCTCAAGATCATCTAGGGCAGACTGAAGTTGTTCCTTCATACCATACATATCCATTGATATTCCCAAATCTTCCTCAAGCTGTTAGGCTCTGTTTAGAGGAACTTAGCTCTGATACCAATTGTTGGAAACAAGGTAGATAACTGAGAGGGGGGGTGAATCAGTTATCTCTAATAATTTTACTTTATTTTTCCTTTTATAATTTATGCATCATCAAAACACATAAGCATATATAATCATGAGAGCAGAAATGAAATCAACACACATAACACAAGGATTTTAACGTGGAAAACCCTGTTAAGGGAAGAAACCACAGGGTGACTAACCCAAGATTGTATTCTCTATTAAAAGAATAAGAAGTACAAAATGGCACTTGCCAATTAGGGCTCACTGCCCGAGCACACTACTCACAAGAGGCACATTGCCTACAAGAGACTCAATGTCTACAATGTTTATAGAAGGTAACCAGGTGTTTGAATTGATGAGAGGCATCCATATATGCTGAGGTTCAATTCTGGTTAGGCTCAATATACTGATCTAATGCACTTCATTCTTCCTCTGCTTAAGTGCTTCTGTTCTGTCACATACTAGACTTGTATTGCTGCTTCCACACTTATCTCTACCTTTCTTCACACACTTTTTCTTCACACACACCTCTTCATACCGAAATCCATCTAGTATATATATCCGCACCAAGGATTTCAACATCTTTCTAGTCGGCAACTAGAATATTCAAGATATTTACAAAACATTGATCTGTCGGCTGATTCCATGCTTAATATGTGATATGTATCAAAAACATAGACATAGAAGTCATAAATCATGTTGGCCAACCATGTATGATCCCTCAAATAGCTTAATCAACATCAATTACTCATCCAGATTGAAGTCTGATACTCTGCCGGTCAGTTTTTCCTCAGTTTGCTCTGCCTGTCTGGAACCCAACACTCAGATGCTCATATCTTTTCCATGATTCATCACCGGAGGCTCAATCTCTAAAATATAGTAATCATGATACTCCTCTTGACTTGCCCAAGTCTGTAACTTGCTGAGTTACACCCTCTGAGAGATCCGGACCTGATTGTCGGACCTTGCTGCATGCTCTATTCTTGATCACCAGACTAGAACACTCTTCAATCTGACTTCCGGTATAGGCATACTATGCTCTACGGATGTGTGGGATAGACTTTGTTGACATCAATGACAACAATCATGAAACCACACAGAGTCTATTGCCAACAGTTCTTCTTCATGGTTATCAGGCTCTTCCCCTGTTTCAATTCTTGATAGATAATCAGGGCCTTGGTTTTGCTTCTCAGGTTTCACTTTAATGTTGAATTCAAAGTCTTGGAATAGTAGCAACCATCTACATATTCTTCCTTGTATGACAGGTTTGTTTAATAGATATTTTAGTGGTTCATAGTCGGTAAAGAAGGTGAAGGGTGTGGATAGTAGGTAGTGTCTAAACTTTTGCAGTGCATAAACCATTGCTAGTGCTTCCCTTTCTATTGTAGTGTAGTTTTTATTAACTCTTCATAATTTCCTACTAGAAAAAGCTATAGGATGATCTATAGTTCCTTTAGGTTGAACTAATACTACACCTACTGCTATGCCTGAGGCATCTACATGAACACGGAAAGGAATGTTCCAATATGAGAATATTAGGATAGGGGTTTCAACAATTTTCTACTTTAGCATGTCAAAAGAAGACTGACGCTACTCATTCCATTCAATGTTTCTTCCACTTTTCTTTTTCAACAATTCCTCTAAAGGTGTTGCAATTGGTGCATAACCCTTTATAAGCTTCCGGTGATACCCAATGTAGCCTAAGAAATTTTACCTTTTGATGTTGTTTTAGGTAGTGGTAATGTGAGGATTAAAGTTAATTTCAAGAGATCTACCATCAACCCTTCCTTGCAAATGATGTGACCTAGGAGAGTTCCAAAAGGTACTGCAAATGTACATTTATTGAGATTTAATGATTGCATACTTTTTCATTTGTTGAATATCATTATCAAGGTCTGTGTGTGATCTTTCACTAAGCCATATATAGTTTAGTCATCTAGATAAACCTCTAAGAAATCACGAATGAATTCTTTAAATGCATTTACAATTATTCTACTAAAGACTATTGATGCATTCTTAAGTCCAAAAGGCATCACTGTGTACATGTAGGATCCAAATTCAGATGCAATGTTGCCTTAGGTTGATCCTCTTCTCTTATCTTGACTTGGTGATAGCCAGAATATCCATCAATGAATGAGAATATTTCCCTTTCAGCAACTAATTCCAAAATTTCTTCTAGGAAGGGTGTAGGGAATGGATCTGTTGCAAGTATGGGCCTAACCGGTGTTGTCATTGATGTCAACATACTCATGTTACATTAGTGAGAAGGATTAGGTAAGCTATGTGCTGAGGATATTGAGAGAATAAGTCTCAATCAGGAACAGTGAAGAACAGTGATGACAAGAAGGCAAAAGTCCTCAATAGGTTGAGGATCAGAGGATGCAGTTTAAAGGGTTTGTAGATATGAGTCTTGAGATGCTCCAGTCAAGATTTCAGAGGTCCGCATGAAGATATGAAGAAGTTATGATCTCTCAAGTAGAACCGGTTCCGACAGATGTTCAGAGGTGACAGAGGGCCACAGAAAGGTCCGGTGAGATTCGGTATTTCATTTTCCCATTCTGCGGATCTGAGGAAGTGTTGAGGACATCCCTGTGAAGTATCAACTAGATTAGTTCGTGGGTTGAAGGTCCGGAAGTGCCTATTCATTTGTGACAGTGATGACAGACTGTGTTCTTGTAGCTCCGGATGAAGGAGAGAAGAATTCCAGTAGGATGATGAAGTGCGGATGCTTTTGGTGATTCAGGGAAGGTTATGATGATCGTTGGATCATGTCCAGTTAATGTTGGTGGTCTACATTGAGGTTAAAGTTTGCATTTGAAGAATAACCACGAATATTGGTGTTCTTCTTGAGACTGGCCGACCGGATGTATTACACGTCTTGCGGATGATCTTGTAGGTGTTTGCCGACTTAGATGATTGTTCCTAAGTCGATGCCTTGTATAAATAAGGGATTGTGGATTCATTTTGATGTGTGTCTTGCAGTGATGAGTGTGTGGTAGCGAAGAGAAGTGCGAAAGGCAGAGCAGAAGTGTTGGGCTTAAATGGAACTGATTCAATCATGTTGAAGATGCTATTCTCCAGTTCATAAAGGTGATACTTATTCTTTTGTAGACAATGTGTCTCTTGTAGGCAATGAGCCTCTTGTGAGCAGTGTGCTCGGGCAGTGAGCCCTAATTGGCATGTGCCATTTCGTTCTTTCTATTCTTCTAACAGAGAATACTTTCTTGGGTTAATCACCCTGTGGTTTTTCCCTTAACCGGGTTTTCCACGTCAAAATCTTGGTGTCATATGTGTTGTTATGTTTCTGCTTATGATTTAATGCTTTATGGTTCATGATTAATATTATGCTAATCACTAAAGAAGATTCAAGTGTTTAAATAAGGGAAAGTTTCACACAACTGATTCACCCCCCCTCTCAGTTGTATGCCCTAAGTCTAACAATTGGTATCAGAGCCAAATTCCTCTAAAAGGAGCTTAACCACTTGAGGAGATCCAGGATGTCGTCATACAAGAAGGATAGTCTGAAGTTTGATGGAACCAACTTCTCTCTTTGGAAAGGTCGCATGAAATGTCACTTGCAGTGTACGGGAAAGGCGTACTGGTCCATGGTCACAAAAGCGTATGCACCTCCACAGGGTGGTTCGACAACCTTAAATGAAATCACAGATGCTGAAAACAATCTGTGGACCAAAGAGGCTCTTCTAAGCACATTAACTGACTCAGAGCTCTCAAATGTTATTGACCTACCAACTGCCTATGAGATCTGGATTAAACTAGAACTTCTGCATGAAGGAGATGAGTATGTTAAATGTACAAGGTTACAGAGTCTAAAAGGGAAATTTGAAAAACTAAAGATGAGAGATGATGAAAATATTACCACTTTTATGCCAAGAGTGAATGAGCTGGTTTGTGGAATTAGAAATTCTGGTGGAGGCTTGGAAGAAAATGAGATTGTTGGTAAGATTCTCAGATCCCTTCCTACCTCTTACAAAATCAAGGTTGCTGCCATTGATGAATTCAAATCCCATGCAACTGTCACAAGAGACCAATTGGCTGGCAAACTGGCTGCTTTTGAAATGACCGAATTTGGAGATGATGCCCCCAAAACTGAATTTGCATTCAAAGCTAGTGCCTCTGTGAAAGGTAAACAAGAATTTGATCCGGGAGAGAACTCATCAAGGAATTTGTCATGGTATGGAAAAGCAAGAAAAGACCTGGAAGAAGAAGAAGTAGAAACTGCTCAACTTGAAGCCCTCATTGCAAAGAGACTGCCAAGAGGATCCGGTAAGTATGAAGGAAAATTGCCTTTTAAGTGTTTTAACTGCAATAAGATTGGTCATTTTGCCTCAAAATGTCTGGAAAGATTTTCAAAGCCAAATCCTAATAGATCAAGGTTCCAAAAGAATTGTTACTATGTTCATGAAGAAGATGATAATGAAGGAGTAACAGATGATGAATCAGAGACATGAAACAAATCCAGAAGTGAATGGGTGTTTATTTCCATCAAGGAAGAAGAACCAATATCCTCTGTATCTATCAATCAAAAAGTTGTAGAAAGAGCTCTGGCTGCCTAAGTTGAAGAAAAGAATGATTGGGTCATTGACAATGGTTGCTCTCACCACATGACAGGTGACAAGAATAAGTTCATAGATTTGGAAAGGTATGAAGGAGGAGTGGTGAAGTTTGGTGATAATTCTACTGGTAGAATCAGAGGAAGAGGAACTATTTCTTTTAATGGAAGAAACAAAACTGGTAATGTACTGTATGTTGAAGGTTTGAAGCACAATCTTCTCAGTGTTGGACAGTTGGTGGACAAAGGCTATGATCTCCGATTCAAGGATGGAAAATGCAAAATCTTTGAAAGATCCGAAACAGAGATTGCATCCGGTACTCAAACTAAAGGTAATATCTTCCACTTGGTTGGTACTGATAAAAGCTGCTTATTTGTTCAAGTTGATCAGAGTTGGTTATGGCATAGAAGGATGTGTTATGTGAATTTTGATAATATCATCAAGATAAGCAATACTCAGGCTGTAAGAGATCTTCCAAAATTGGTGAAACCTACTAACAACTTATGCAAGGAATGTCAGTTGGGTAAGATGAGCAGAGTCACATTCAAAAGCAAGGAACTGTCCTCTACCGGACTATTGGACTTAGTTCACACTGATCTTTGTGGTCCGGCAAGAACCAGAAGTATTCAAGGTGATAGATACTTCATGCTGCTAATAGATGACTATTCCTGGATGATGTGGGTAACCTTTCTAAAGGAGAAATCAGAAGCTCTTGAGAAATTCAAAATATTCAAGGCTATGGTAGAGAATGAAACAGGAATAAAGTTGAAATGTCTGAGGTCTGATAGAGGTGGAGAATTCATATCCGGTGAGTTCATAGAATTCTGTGAGAAACATGGAATTAAGAGACAGTTGTCTGCTCCGAGGACTCCACAACAGAATGGAGTAGTGGAGAGGAAGAACTGGGCCATCAAGGAAGCATCTAGGACTATGATGATGGAAGCAAATGTTCCTCAGATCTATTGGAGAGAAGCTGTCAGTACTGCAGTCTATACTCTTAATTGAGTTCAAATCAGAAGCAGTACCGGTAAGACCCCTTATGAACTCTGGTTTGGCATTGCTCCCACTGTAAGATATTTCAGAGTCTTTGGTAGCAAGTGTTACATCAAAAGAGATGAAGACTTAGGCAAGTTTGATGCTAGAAGTGATGAAGGAATATTCTTGGGATACTCTACTCAAAGTAAAGCATACCAGTGTTATAACAAGAGACTAAGACAGATGATAGAAAGTACAAATGTGAAGGTTGATGAGGGAATAGAGAAACCCTCAAGGTTTTATGAGTATGATGAAGATGATCAGAATGGTGTTCTGGTTCAAGGAGCTCAATCCTCTCCTGAAAGTCAGATTCAGATTGATCCGGTAAATTAGGAAGAAGAGATAGGTCTGAATGAGCCTGATCAAGAAGTAGAAGTGCAAGAAACTCCCAAAGTTCCAAGGTATGTAAGACTGAACCACTCTGAAGATCAGATCATAGGTGACAAAAGCAAAGGTGTGCAAACTAGAAGGAAAATTGCTCAAAATTCAGATGAATGTTGTTTGATTTCAAAGATTGAACCTAAGACAATAAATGAAGCCTGCAATGATGAAAATTTGACCAAAGCAATGGAGGAAGAGTTGATGCAAATTGAGAAAAATCACACTTGGGATCTTGTTTCTAGATCTAGAAACAAGAATATGATTGAAACCAAATGGGTCTTCCGGAACAAACTAAATGAAGTTGGTGAAGTAATCAGAAATAAGGCCAGATTAGTCTGCAAAGGCTACTCTCAAATAGAAGGGATTGATTTTGAGGAAACCTTTGCTCCGGTGGCAAGAATTGAAGCAGTCAGACTATTTCTTGCATTTGCTGCCTACAAAGATTTCAAAGTGTATTAGATGGATGTCAAATATGCTTTCCTGAATGGTGACTTAGAAGAAGAAGTGTACATTGAACAACTAGATGGATTTTAGTTATTTGAGCATGGTGATATGGTCTGCAAATTAAAGAAGGCATTGTATGGTCTAAAGCAAGCCCCAAGAGCATGGTATGAAAGGCTAGACAAACATCTTTTGAAGATTGGTTTCAACAAAGGTACTGCTGATAGTAACCTATATTTCAAAATTGATCATGAAAACATCTTGATTGTTGAAGTATTTGTTGATGATATCATCTTTGGAGGAAGAGACAGTATGTGTAAAACCTTTGCAAATCAAATGAAAAGTGAGTTTGAAATGTCAATGCTCAGTGAAATAAATTTCTTCTTGGGTCTACAAATTACTCAGACAAAGAAAGGAATCTTTATCTCTTAGACCAAATATGTGAAAGAATTATTGAGGAAATTTGGAATGGAAGATTCAAAGCCAATGAACACTCCCATGGCAACTGGATGTAAGTTGAACAAAGATGATGACTCTCCTAAGACAGATCAGACAAAGTACAGATCAATGATTGGAGGATTATTGTATCTCACTCAAACTAGACCAGATATAATGCAGGTTGTTGGTCTTGTGGCGAGATTCCAGGCTAATCCCAGAGAATCTCATGTCATGGCAATCAAAAGAATATTTAGGTACTTAAAAGGAACAGTTGAGTATGGTCTATGGTATCCTAGAGATCATAATTTTTCTCTTCATGCATATACAGATGCAGATTGGGCAGGAGATGTGGATGATAGGAAGAGTACAAGTGGAGGAGCATTCTTTTTGGGAAAAAGGTTGGTTTTTTGGCTAAGCAAGAAACAAGAGGCAATATCCCTGTCTACAACTGAAGCAGAATACATTGCAGTAGCAGGAAGTTCCACTCAAGTTTTGTGGATGAAGCAAATGCTAAGAGATATTCAAGTAGAATATGAGGAGCCTATCACAATTTTCTGTGATAATTCAAGTGCAATAAATATTTCTAAGAATCCGATGTTGCATTCTAAGACTAAGCATATATCTATCAAGTTTCACTTTCTAAGAGAGCAAGTGAACAAGGGTGAAGTCAAATTGGAGTATGTGCCCTCCAAGGATCAGCTTGCAGATATTTTTACTAAACCTCTTCCCAAGGACTCTTTTCAGTATCTCAGTGAGAAGTTAGGGGTCATTGCCCCTTCGGTGATGAACTAGGATGCACTGATGTGCATCAATCCAGTGGATATCATAGTCATATCTTGTGATCCGAATTGATGATAAGGGAGCTGCTACTCAGGGGGAGCAACTGGTATGTTATGAAGTAGTTACAAGTATGAGCCCTTTGCCATTGATGTCAAAGGGGGAGAGAAGACGTGAAAAACAAGTGGTTGCTAATCAAAGGGGGAGCAATAAAGGAAGAGAAGACAAGTGAATAGTTGTTGTTGTTAGGGGGAGTTGTAACAGCAAGGAGAAGTTCTTGTTTTGATAGTTTTTCACATCATATGTTGCCATCAATGACAAAGGGGGAGATTGTTGCAAGTATGGGCCTAACCAGTGTTGTCATAGATGTCAACATACTCATGTTACATTAGTGAGAAGGATTGGGTAAGCTGTGTGCTGAGGATATTGAGAGAATAAGTCTCAATCAGGAATAGTGAAGAACAATGATGACAAGAAGGCAAAATTCCTCAATAGGTTGAGGATTAGAGGATGCGGTTTAAAGGGTTTGTAGATATGAGTCTTGGGATGCTCCAGTCAAAATTTCAGAGGTCCGCATGAAGATATGAAGAAGTTATGGTCGCTCAAGTAGAACCGGTTCCGGCAGATGTTCAGAGGTGACAGAGGGCCACAGAAAGGTCTGGTATTTTATTTTCCCGTTCTACGGATCTGAGGAAGTGTTGAGGACATCCCTGTGAAGTATCAACTAGATTAGTTCATGGGTTGAAGGTCTGGAAGTGCCTATTCATTTGTGACAGTGATGACAGACTGTGTTCTTGTAGCTTCAAATGAAGGAGAGAAGAATTCCAGTAGGATGATGAAGTGTGGATGCTTTTGGTGATTCAGGGAAGGTTATGATGATCGTTGGATCATGTCCAGTTAATGTTGGTGGTCCGCATTGAGGTTAGAGTTTGCATTTGAAGAATAACCACAGATATTGGTGTTCTTCTTGAGATTGGTCGACTGGATGTATTACACGTCTTGCGGATAATCTTGTAGGTGTTTGCTGACTTAGATGATTGTTCCTAAGTCGATGCCTTGTATAAATAAGGGATTGTGGATTCATTTTGATGTGTGTCTTGCGGTGATGAGT